>JABUQX010080003.1:0-66802 GCA_015478945.1 Trachelipus rathkii
ACTATAATTAACTATAATAGAATGATAGCGCGGAGTGATAGGTGTGTGTAGACGAAACTTTCAAAGATGGCAAGGAGTCGGAGGTCTCATTCGTCCAAACCCTAAATACCATTAATCTGTCCCCACGATTGCGGCTCACGGAAGCCCCCTTAAATTAGGATGTTGTAGCCGGAGAATATTTTTAAATATTATTCAAATTAGAAATGCCAAAAAAATAAAATAAAAAAAAACAAAATAAATAAAAAAAAAAAAGTTAAAAATATCCAAATCCTTAATAATATGTAGCATCCCAAGGTATAATAATTTGTATTTTACTTTGAAGAGTGCCGAGGTCCTAGTTTACAATAACTGGTGAAGTCAATTAAAAAATTAATAATATATAAAAATAATAATATATAATTAATGATGAAATTATATTATATATTTTGATCGGATGAATATTAATATATATATTAGTTTCATTTATATTATAGATATGTATAATAATAATATATAGATGATAATAATAAGAATATAATATTATTTATATATTAATAATTATTTATATATATATATAGTATATGTATTAGATAAGTATTATAATAAAGTATCATAGATTCTTATGTATAATAATTTTTATATAATATGTTTATATTATAATATATAATAGATTATTATATATAATTATATTTAGTACGTATATATAAATAACTATAATATATAATAATATAATTATAGACTATATATTGTACTATATATTATATTATATAAGAATATAATTATATTATATTATATTATTGTAATATAATATTTATTATTAATATATTATATAAAATATCTTAGGTATTATATTAGGTATAATAATAATTAATTATTATTATATATAGTGTGTAGTGAGTTGATAGGTGGGTGTGTTGTGTGTGTAGATGTAGGTGTGTGGCCCTCAAATTAAGTAACAGTTACTACATTGCGTTCATAATTAGGACGATAGAACAAGGCGTTCAAGTTAAGTGGATCTGGTAACATTATAGTTATGTTAATTAATGATGGGGTTTTTGTGAATGACTATGAATGAATTCAGAGTTTGGTATACCAATGTACTTACTGACAATGAGATATCAAGGTCAAAGCAGCAGAGAATGGGAGGCGAATTAGTACTTTTATGGAGTCCAGAAGTAAAATATCGGTCAAACCAATAGGTCAAGACATCAAAAAATAGGGCTAATGACCCCCTAAATAAGGAGGGGCGAAAATCAGGGGCGCAATTACGTACGACGTAGATGTCGCTCCGTCTGGCAAGCCCTTCTTCGAAGAGGCTTTAAAAAGGTCAAGCCCAAAAGAAGTACTCAAGGCCAATAATTATCAAGCCAAAAATTACAAGAGCCCAAAAGGGGTCATAGGTCAGGGTAAAAATTTGGGAGTGCAATTAAAAGATTTCAGGTGGGCCAACAAAAAGTTCAAAGTCATAAATAAGGTCAAGGCCAAATAAAAGGTCAAGGAGTCAGGTATATAAAAGTTAAATTTTAGTCCAATATTCCTCTCCTACTACTTATATATTATTAATATTAATATATCTATCATATATAATTATCATATTCAATATATTATATATATATATATATATATATACCTACTAGTATAATATATATATAATATATATTAATTATATATTTATATATATATATATTTATAATATATGTTATATTATATAATATATATACTTATCAAAGATTACTTGGCCCCCTATAATTGTATATTGCTCTAAAGATGACGCTATATACTAACTATTATATATCATATATATACTTAATATATATATATATATATATATATATATATAGTACCTATTATATATATATATATATATATATATTATGTATATATTATATATTTTAAATTTAATTAATATAATATATATAATATATATATATATTATATTAATACTATTATTATATATATATATATAAATATATATATATATCATACACCAAATATTGTTTTTAAGTTTAAAAATTAACTACTCTTCCCTTTAGGCTATAACATACTAGGAGTATATATATTAATAATATATATATTATATATATATATATACTTATTCTATTTTTGCTTTTATGTTAATATGAGATCTTAAACTATTTTATAATATCTTATATTTAGTGAATTATATTACTATCGTATATTCATGAAAGTTTGCTCAGCGCAGAGTTAATAATATTATTATTTATTGGGATATATACTAATAGTTAATAATTATATATAGTGTTTTTATTTATTATATATCTTTATATTTATTATTATTATATTATTGATGCCCGATTGAGGTATATATTATAATTATTTAATATTACTATTATATAATTATATATATATATTATAATTATTAAATATATATCTATATATTATATTATTAATTTATTTATATAATTATTAATATTAATATATTATATATATATATTATATATTATATATTATATTAATATTATATATATTTTTAAATATTATATTATATTTATTAATATCTATATATATATATATTAATTTTTATATTTATTATTTTTATTTATTATTTTATTTATATTATAATTTATTACATTATAATATTAATATATTATATATATATGTTATATTTATTTATATATATTATATTATTTATATTTATATATATTATTATAATTTTATATATATATATTATTAATATTTCTATAATATATTTATTTATTTATATAATATATATATATTTATATTATATATTATTAATTATAATATTTCTATTTATTATAAATATATATTTTTATATATATATTTTTATTGATTATATATATTATTATCTATATCATAGTAGTATTTTATTATATGTGATAGTTGGACTTATTAGTATTAGTTTATGTGTGGTAAAAGGGATATACTTAGTGGGTTTGTGGCTTATTAATATATATATATATATATATATTATTATATATATTATAATATATTATATATATTATACTTACTACTATTCATATATAATAGTTATATTATATATATATATATTATCGTATATATATAGGTATAAGTATTATGTATTATTTAATTATTATATATATTATATTATATATATAGATGATTATATATATATATCAATATATATATATATTCATAGTAATTATATTATTCACATTATTTATATAATACTACCATATACTTGTAATATATATTTTAGGCTTATATATTATACGTTTATATAGTTATTATAAGCTTCCTTTAATATTTATATATTTATATATCTGTGTTATTATTGGTTAATCTATTTATAATGTTATATTTTATATTATTTGTATTTTTAATTTAATTATATACTCTTGGTAGTTCATTCTTTCATCCTACTAGATTAATAATTCGTGGTCTTCATATTTTCCTATATTTTTGTTTTTTATTATCTATAACGGTGTTGGTACTGTGGCTGTTCAGGGGCTTGGTTATGCTGTCTTTTCCTTTTGATGCTCATTCTCCATTCTTATGGATGTCCCGGGCATTTTTCCACTATACACATTAATATTCTATTGGTTCGCATGTACTCCATATTAAGGATGGCCATCCACTTTCTGTTTAACATATTAACTTAAATCCTTTTTTGTGCTTAAAATAACTTGACATAAAAAGGAGACAGGAAATTAGGGAAACATTGAAAAGAAAGCTTCAAAATTAATAAAAATTTGTCATTTTATCAACATTAAAATTCGGTGTTTATTGATTATATAAAATAAAAATTAATTATATAATATAATTTATATTATATTTATTTTAATAAATTTAATTTTAAAGATTAAATTTTTTTATTTTTTATTATTTAAATATGATATTAATATATTTTTTTAAAAAGTAATTATATTATAAATAATATTATTATAATATATTAATTATTCAGTATTTGTATAAATAAGTATTAAATGATGGAGGACAAAACCCCTCTATATAAATTTCCACGTCATCCTTCTTCATAAAGCAGTCTTTATTCGGACTAGAAATGATAATTTTTTTCATCATTTTTCTTTTTTGCTTTTTTTAACGCTTTGAGCCAGAGACATTTGTCTTATTTTTTTTTTTCATCTTATTCATCTTTATTCACTTATATTTGTTTGCTAATATAACGCTTTCAATATTTACGTCATCTCGTGTGTCTCTCTCTCATCTCCTCCTCTCTCTATAATATATATATTATTATATATATAAATATATATTTAACTAGTGTTAATATTATTATTTAATATACTAATTACTTATTATTATTATATAACTATATATATAGTATATATAATATTCTATATATATATAAACGTTTAAATAAATTCTAGGAAGGGTAGTCTCCTTAATTTATACCTTAAAGAGAATGTAAACGAAGAGAATGTCACAGGTACAATTTTAATAATTTTATAGTATTAATTCAAATGCACACACATAAGCACACACACACAAATATCTGCATTTCTTTGCCTAGCCGAAGAGTTCACATTTTTAAATTCGACGTGAACAAAAATAGCGTTATTTTAATTGGCAGATGATTCTTAAAACTTTTTAATCTTCAAGTGGTTGCTTACATGAATTCAATTTCCTTATATTTATTATGTAATATTTTCATTCATTTGAACAAAGGAGAGAAAATAAAGAGAGTAAGAGAATTTAGGAAAAGTTCGTAACATTATGAAGTTTGTAAAAGATCGTATTGTTTCTACAATGAGTTAACTTCGACGCTAAGCACAGAGACATCCATACGGTATAATTGGAATCGCCTCTAGATAAATATATATAATATATATATATATAATATTCTTATAATATATAATTCACACTATATATCATAATATATATATAATATAATATATATATATATAATATATATATATATACTTATTATAGTGATATTTTATATATTTTTTATGCAGATGTATAACGCTGGCGTTTGTTCATTTGCTAGAAGTTTTGTGTTTTTAAACATTTATTAAGTAATTATTAAAGTACTAGTTTCTGTTTATATTTGATATAATAATTAAATTTAGTAATTCTGAATAATATGATAAAATTTAAAATAATACATAAATTTCTGTATTTAAATCAAACGAATAATTACCATGGTAAAATCTACAAATAAAAAATTAATAGCTTGCGTTGATTTCTGAATGCGTAAATAGGTAATTACGACCCCTGCTTGATTACAAATGTGCAAATAAAAATTTGGGGAACTATTTTAGGGGTTTTACACAATTTATTTATAATTCAAACTATGGAATTCATCGAGTGTTATCTATTTAAATATAGTACAAGGTTTACTCTCAGAGCATTCAATAAGGTTGACCGATGACAATTTGAATACTTTATTTTGTGAAATTGAGTTCATCATAAACAACCGTCTAGTAGCAGAAGTTACCAATGACTTAGAAAACTTAGAAGCTTTGACACCTAACCATCTACTGACTCTTAAAGGTAACATAACATTCCCTCCATGATTTTTCCAAGATATAGATTGTTAGTTATATAGAAGATGGAAACAAGTTCAATTTCTTGCAGATTTATTTTCGAAAAGATGGATAAGAGAATATACTTACCATTACGGCAGGAAAAACGTAAATGGATTACAGAAAGAGAATCACACAAAGAAGGTGATTTATGAAACCAAGAAACATTTGGAATTTAGGAAGAATTTTAAGGGTGTATAAAAATGATTCAGGCAGAGTAAGAGTAGTAGATGTAAAAGTGAACAAAGACAAAAATACTTTGAGTACAACAGTCTTAAAAAGACCAATTACAAAATTGATCTTGTTGATAGAAGTTGCAGGACTGTAAAAAGAGAATTATAAACTAAGAATAATAAGAACACTTAATATTCTCAACAAGAGGGGAAATTGGTTTTATTTTATAATATTCAAAAAGGAATATACTGTCATTCACCAACAGTAAGCATAACATATGCCTCCGACTGATCCAAAATAAAGTTAAAGAAGAGAAGTAAAAAACTAATATCAGGAAGAAAATCAGACCAATCAGAATGCAGGGGTAGCAACAAACAGGGTTTTCAAAAGGCAAAGAAACCCAAAAATTAAGGAACAATAAGCCATTAAAGAAAAGAGAAGATTTTGTTAGCTGATAAATCTTCTAATATAGGGTGAAAGAAACTACTCAAGTCACAAAAAATTGACTTTGCAGCGTATATATCATAACAGAAATAATAAAGTGAAGAAACAGGATTTGATTGAGCAACTCAAATAAAGATAGTTGAAGCTAGAGATCTATATCTTTTGGTCGAAGTCTCAAAGAGAGTTCAAGGGAGTGCAGATTAAACGTTTAAAGGAGAGCGTGGCTGTCGTCATCTGCTACACAGGTCCGCGCAGTAGCGTGACGATTAGCGTCCTAAGCATAGGCTCAGGAGATCGCACACCGCGTTGGGAACGGAAAGCGGCAGGGCTACACGCACTCTCAGCACCTCTTCTATCTCCTCGTGGAGAGAGTGTATTCATTATTACGGTCTAAGAAGCGCTGTGAGTTCTTATGACGTCGCAACTTTGCGTGCCTTACTGGATATATATGTCTAAGGCACGGCGAGGCCCGAGAGAGAGGAGTCCCTAGTTAGATTTTGGGCCGGCTATAGGAGCTGCGTGGCAATTTCGGGACTAACCATATGTATTCAGCAAAGATCCATAACACCGTTATTTTCAGTCTCGCCAGAAGAAAATATCGATTCCAATCCCTTGGTTTCTCCATGTAGTGTTGCGGGACCCCATAATCAAATGGGTATATTTTTTGGTCATAGACTTGCCTGTTTCTTTAGTTATTACGGTTTACACGTGATCTTTAACTGTATGCCGAGAGTGAAGGTGGGTATCAAACCTCTGGATATATTAGTCCGACTGCTGTGTAAGATGCGTCCGTTACGGGGTCTCAAATGTAATTATATATTATCATATTTCTTTTTTTTGTGAACATTGAGTTATGTAATTTATCCTCTCTCAAAACTAGTTATTAGAGAGAATTTAGTGTCAGGATGAACAGAAATTTCTGACTCGATGTTTCTTTTATGGCTTATAATTTTGAGTTTCCTAGATTGAGAGTTTTGGTATATTCTTTGCCTTTTGAAAACCCTGTTGTAATGGCTTATTGTTCCTTAATTTTTGGGTTTCTTTGCCTTTTGAAAACCCTGTTTGTTGCTACCCCTGCATTCTGATTGGTCTGATTTTCTTCCTGATATTAGTTTTTTACTTCTCTTCTTTAACTTTATTTTGGATCAGTCGGAGGCATATGTTATGCTTACTGTTGGTGAATGACAGTATATTCCTTTTTGAATATTATAAAATAAAAATAATTTCCCATATTACAGGGTGTACTAGACACAACTCTGTGTTGCACGAGCATAACGGAGGACTACTAAAGGCGTTTGGCTATCGTCTAATATAGCTCTCAATTCAGATACATGAGAGCTGTGTTTGTGTCTTGCTTACCGCAGTAAACTTATGAATGAAGTCTTTTCTCAGACATGTTCTTGTCTGTGTCACTAAAGACAATACAGTGTCATTCGAATGCAGTCCAAGTTCCTTAGTTAATATGCACAGAATAATATTGTAGTCATTTTATTAAACAAGATTATGGTCAGATTTCTGCAAATTGTCTAACACTTTACACATACTGATAATAAACCTCCGGCTGGCGCTACATGTGTTTTTCTATGATAGATTAAATGCAACTCAGTCGGTGTTACTTTAGCTATTCTATTAGTATCGCTAGATCTTCTCATGAATTGATAACCATCAGCTTATCTATAGTGATTTATTGCTTCCATCACCACACTAATGCGGCACTGCTTCCACTCAAACCAAAGGATGCGGTGACGTGGCCCACCGACTTCTTTCTACCTAATAATTAGCAACTTCCATAGATCACTGACCTGTACTTATGAATGAGGGAATCGTATTCACAGTTTAGCTCATTATTTTGGCGACGTACAAGCAATAATCACTGTTATCAGATCTGTTCTTCGTAACGTAAAATATTTTATTTGCACATTCTGACCTTTGCTGTTTCAATATTCATCAAGCAATATTTGAACAAACTGCATTAAAAATGTATGTAAAAAATCCTCACAAAGGTTAAATCTCCAGAATTAACATGCAGGCTCAAAAGACCTAACATTTATATAGACAAGTTTTCAAAGCCATTATAACTTGAGGAAATTCAATTAAATACATGCTAAATACCATGAGTCTAAATGTTAATGATTGACGCTACTAAACTTTCGCGCGCTGATTTGACGTTGCTTTATTAATCACATTTAATTAGATTGTATACGAGTAATTAGAGCACAAATTTATTTTCGGGTTTTTGGTTTAAAATGGATGCTTAATATTTGATTCGAGACTCGTATATTATATTATATTATATATATATATATATATAATATATTAAAATTTATTACTGATACTCATTGACCTTATTTGGGTCACTTGATCATTTTTATGGCACCTTGAATTAATTTTTGGGCTTTGACCTTTATTTAATTAAGGGCCTTGACTATTTTTTTTGGCTTGACTCATTATCTTATTGGCCTATTGACCTTTCTTGTACGATACCTCCTTATTATTCTTTAGATAATAAGTAATAAGTAGGTAAGGCGACGTCCAAGATCGTAGATGTCTGAAGAGCATTCACTCGTACGTACGTTAGCTTATTGCCTCCACTTAAGTTTCCTTATGAACACCCCTTTAGGCGCTTTTTAGTCTTCCATTTTTTTTATGATGTCCTTGGTTAGGTTAATTTGGCACCTTGGATTTGGTTTTCTCTGCTAATTTGCATGCCTTGAATATTATCGGCCTTGAGTGATACCGGTATCCAAGGTCTGAAATTGAATCCCTCGTGTTGACAGTGAGCTCATTGTGATGGTATATAAGTTTATGTGGGTATTAGATTTAAGTCAAGGTGTTTAGCTTGATAGTACTGTCCGCCTCATGCTTATTATGGTGTAGGAAGTATTATGCATTCTTAATTAAATAAACATGCCAGGGTAATGTAGGAGAGAGTAGATGCCCTCGAATGGCACTGTTCTCGAACTCTCTGGTCCATACACTTAAGTGGCCGATAAAGCCATTCCGCCGTGAGTGAGTCTTAGTTACTAAGATTAGCATTAGCTGTAGACTTTAAATGAATACAAGCAAAATGTACGTTCTTGCTCACATTATTATTTAATTTTTATCTTTTTATTTACTATTACACACACACACTACACACACATTTTTACACTTTATACACATCATTCATCCATTTGGCACTCACACTTCACCCAATTAAGATACTTAACACTTACTATTTACAACTTATTATACATCACGTCATTAACACTACTTATACCAACTCCTATTATGCGTCTTTACCTGTGTCATAAATTTGGCAAGCCTAATTTTTTGTGCCAGCCCTAATTTTTCGGCAGCCCTAATTTTTCCGGCAACAATCCTTTGGTCTTCCAGGGGCAATTTTTAAGAACCCAAATTTTTCGGTCACCCTTTTGAATTCCAGGGGACAATTTTGAATGCCTCAGCTTGATGCCTCAACTTTGATGCCTCAACTTGATGCCTCAACTTTCGGACCCTATATTAGCCAGCTTATGTCGATAGTCGATACAGATGGCATCAACATTTGATTGGCTCAACTTTTATGGCTCAACTTATGAATGGTGTCATCTTTTGATGTAAGTACCTATAATATTATGATAGTTTCAAGTACTTTAATTTGAATGACTCAGAATTTTAATTGATGGATTCAAACTTGATGGTATCCCAAATTCACCAGTCAAGGTGTAGTAATTCTAATAGGCGACGTTCTATTACGCGCGCTCTTGTAAAGCCTTGGTGTTAATCAGGAGGGACAATATGTATTGAGTGCACAAGGTGTACAGATGCAGAAGTCGAGCACCCTACCCCCAAGCACCACCAATGAGTTTACCAATGGTGAAGATTGACTCCAATATGGAAGATTGGCCCACAGGGGAGGTGATTCTACAAAATGAGAGATTAAAGCTTACAAAACTGGCAGAGCCATGGGCACACAATACAAGATACCGCCAACTGAGAGTGCACGGGATTATTTATTTCTAAAAGCATGTATTACTAGTCGCGTCCTCTGAGGCAATAAGAGAGGAAGCCCTTAATATGGGGTGGTTTTACCCCTAGGTTATAGACCGCAGAGCTAGTAGAGCAGAATCGATTGAGGTGTTACAATGATCAATCGATCTGCACCATAATTATGGATGGAGTACATAGCTAAAGGACACGGTCGTTTAGCGAGTTTATCCGTAGGAGCACCACATTACGTACGCAATGGGAGGTGAGAAAATTATAAATTGCCGAAGATGAAATAAGAACTGCTCTCAGAAGCATTTTGCCTCGGAGAGTAACGTGATAGGACGCAACGATCATTACTCAGTACGTTAATTCAGATAAGTCCACGGTACGGGGGTTCAGAGTGAGATTGCATTCGCGAGGTCGAAGGCAGCCGCCGCCGAGCTGTTACGGCTCGTTTAGCGACGTTCACGACTCAGAACGCCTATCCGACACAGACGAGAGTATTAATGCAGCAGTCTAGTGAAGCACACCGCCAGAAACAAGTGCGTGTGCGAGATACACTAGTCACGCATACGAAAAGAGGTGATTATCACGACAACGACGTAATATAAGATATGTATATCAATAAAAATAGATAAAACTTATTCACACAAAGAATTTGATACACGACTGTGCAGATTATATTCTCTTGAGTGGAATATATTCCATTTTTTGTACAGTCGTGCATAGTTGATAAGCGAAGATTTCCTATAGATAAAATTAAACGCTTATATTAGATTACATATCATAGAATAGTTATGCATGACATGACCACTGCAGACGGAGATTGTCGAAGGAGTTATAAGCAGTATATGGGAAGTTGTTCTAGTAAATATGGCGAATAAAGATAGGCGAGATGTATAGTATGCAGTCATCTAAAAAGAAAATGAGGTGATTTTACGCTCTCGCAATGCGCTTTGTGTGATTTAAATCCTGTTTTTACAAGCTTTCCAAACTGCGACATATGTCATATCAAGCATGCGCAAGATAATTAAACATCGTAGTAAGTGTTTGAATGTACGACCACAGTGACTATTATTCTCTATAGATATGCTAATTAAGAATGTGAAATGAGTGTACATCAATTAATGGAAGCAAAGTATGAATCATTAAGCATACAATTAAGAGGTGTATAGCTCTATAGAAAGCAGAACGCTTAGTGGAAATTTCAGGTATGACTTGTATTGTTAGTATATTTAAACACATGGTCACTTTACTGCTCTATGAGACACACAATGGATATTTTACTGAGAGTTCATACCAATATGTATTATCGCGATAGTATAGGCACGTGAGCGTGTAAACTCTGAGTATACGCTAATGTTATCGCTGTCTTTGATCTCTAGTACTCGCTTGAAGTATGAACACGTGCTCAATTTTAACTCATATGTTTTCTGTTTTACTTGCTTTAACTCGTATGCTAGTTGTGACTGCTTCATGTGAATCATGCAAATCCATCGCATATTGGTACTAGGGAGCTTAGATGCGTTAGCCGGTCGCCGTGAGCATTAGCTATACCAAGCTACTCTTTTACTGCTTTAATCTTCAATATTATAATTTATATAACATATATGTATTCTTTTATATTTTATTTTAATTTATATTTAATTATCTTATTTTATTATTTAATATATAATTTTTATTTATTTATTAGTATTTATTAATACTGTTTTATTTTATTATATTTATTATATATTCTTTTTTATTTATATATGATATATTTATTATTTTTGTATAATAATACTCTTTATTATATTATTATCTATTTATTTCTTATTATTATATATATATCTTAATATTTTATTATTATTATATTATATTATATCTAAATTGTTAATAGTAAGAAAAACTATGATTGTACTGATAGTATATGTATGTATATAATTAAACATTTTATTTTAATAATAATTATGTAATCGATATAAATTTTATTCAAAATACATATATTATTGTATTACTGCTTTACAGCTTTAATTAAATCTCATTATTCATTAATTCACTTAACGCAGTATGGATGTGGAAATATTTACGTTCCGAAGTCCGGATACATGTCTTGTAGCTGGGCGAAAACAGGCTGTGGGTAAATACTTTCTATATTAAATATTTTAAAGGGAAATGGGAGATTTTTTGGAGGCAATGTCACCTGTAAAAATAATTAAATATGGTAAGTTATATAATGTTTATCAGGAATAATAATTTAAAATGATATTATTAAGATGTGATTCATCTGAGGCATATATACTCGAATATTTAAAGATACGTTGTGACAATATTACATGGCCATTAAAAATTATTGTATTAGATTGATTTAATGCAACAAATTGAATTTGGAAATAGGCAAGAGAGAACGAATCACTCACGTGATTTACTTGATTATCTACACACTCTTAAAAAGAGCTATCTATGTTGTTTTATTTCATAAACAAGAATATTTTTCATCAAAGCAAGCATTATGTCGAAGTGTATTCGTATAAACACTCAGTATACTTGTACTAGTTTGTTTTGAGCAGAGATGAAAGACACGATCACTATTGCAGATCGAAGATGTATATAGCTAGAATGGCAAGATCAAAGTTTTCCGCACTCTCAAAGGAATATATATTGAGATTCTTATATATAGATATTAAATTAAAGAGGTTATAGTCGATCCCCGTACACTGGTTATTTGATGTGTGGAACTATCACCCCAAAAACACGCATAGAGTGCTGCTCCGTACCAACATTCTATCCTACGAAATAGAAACTGTATACTTACATATCACTATAATGAGTGCTACTAGTTTGCAAGTATTTACCTCTTATAAAAAAATTTAAAGCTGAATACCATCTGAAAAAACGTAAACTAATTAGTGAGGATGAGAAATTCATCCGTGTGTATGTGAAGTCTGTTTAAAATCTTATAAAAGGAAATGTTCCTTTAAACAGGCCTCGGAAGGTAAAGCGCTACGTCGATATAGAAACATCATTAAAAAACTCTCCTCAACATAAAAAATCTGAAAAATAAAAAGAAGTTACTTACTAGAAAGAGGTAAGGATGGTATTCCTACTTTAACTTACTTCACCTTATTAAAGCTCCACTAATAACTTAAAAGTGGTTATGTCCCCATTGAATGAATAAGAAAAGTGGCTGTTACACTTCCAATATAATTAATGGAGTATGAGAATATAAATATTGGACGTATAATATAAATACATGTCATCTGTACAAAGAATGTCATATGGTTCCTCTAGATTCGCATGACATTGTCCAGCAATCGTCTATAGTTGGCTAGGTTTACTGCCGTGGCATCGACTGTTGCGCAGAATAGCCCATAGATCACAGAGCAGTTAGGCAATTGTTCTCAGCTATAGCCCTCAATTAGCACTGATATGATGATGCTAACTATGTGCGCAACCTGCAACTGACTATTTTTATCTACGATTTTCACCTATAACACCAAACATGTTGTCCATCCATCCAGATTTATCATTATATTACGTGAAATAAACAGAATACATTTAGTCATTATTTCAGCATACATCTATCAAAGCTAATTAGAGAGCAATATAAATATGAAATATGCTACAAGTTGATATCTAGATTCTAGGACCTTTTACCGTAGAATTTACATATGAGAGTGTATCTTCATCCGATATTAAAATTGAGATATTAAACTTTTAAAGAAAGTAACGGTTGATATATATATTATATACGCGCCTCGCATCCGAAAGAGTCGATCAGATATAATTCATTCCCGTCATAAATTGATTAGGGTAATGCTGTATTAGTATTTTGTGCCATTACTTGATCGCATACCGCGATGGCGACTTATCGGTCTACTATAGCCAGCATGGCCGATGAGTATTCCGAGACCTCATATCCTGAATCGAAGAGAGTACCACATCTCTGAGGTAAACTTGATATGAGATCACATAATTTTCACCAATAGGCTTAATCTGCTAGAGGTAGACATACTGTATATCACGAGTGACCGATAAGAGAATCAGAGAAAAGCATAGTATAATAAATTATTATTTAATAATAAAGTACGGAAAATTTATCTTTTTGCTAATGAGAAGGCAGGCAGATATACGTACTATGATGAATTAGATATAATGTCTAATTAATGGATATCGAGTATATTGGTGTTTGTATAGATAGCATGAAGTATCAATCGAGCTGTAACTGAGAGAGAGTCGCGTAGTCAACGAGAATGTGCATATGAATATATTCAACAGACAATTCATATGTTACTTATTTAGTTATATTACTAAGACCCGAATGAAGTTTTAGAGACTTCTAAGTATGAGCACAAAATAACTGATTTTAAGCAGATCACTAGCAAATATATAATACCCTAATATATTTTTAAACGGCTCACTAACCAAATAAAAGACTAATTACAAAGATCTCACATCAGTCAGTACTTTATAGTCTTAATCGCTTATTAAGAATAATAAATTTATAATAACACGTGTTTATCCAGAGGAATGAAATTAAGTATAATAACACACTATATAAATAAACGCTATAAGTTTGGAATTAAATCGTAATTATTGTATTTCTCAATAATATTAATATATATATAATTATAATATATATATTTAATATAATTATATATATTAATTATATATATATATATATATATATATATATCAATATATATATATTATATTAATATTATATATATTAATAATTAATACTAATATTTTATATAAGTTATAAAATGAGTGAGAAAGAACAGTCACATGACATCCTTCACTAGCACAGCCTAGAAAAATAATAAATCGGATATAAATCCATGATTACGCCTAATATGTGCACCAAATATCAGAAAAATGGATTTATTTCTGTGAAGAAGTTACAAAATGAGTCGACCCAATAAAGAATGAAGCTTATCAAGTAACTCGACATGGGGTAGTGTCAGTAGTGAATATGAAAAAGGTGATTGTATTAATATTTGTAGGAGTTGTAATCGCTTAGTATCACTCACAACTAAATCTATTGTCTCTCACTTCATTATAGAGGAGCACTCGTTTTTCATTCTACACATATATTTAATTAATGTGTTTATAAATTCGAATGATGTGAGTGAAGATAAGTGGATATGATTAGTTTACAACTCACGTTTTATGTACATAACTTGAGATAATGATTGTTTGAAGAGTGTGAAGAATGTAGATTTTGCAAGGTTGAAAGGCCCTTAGACTTACCACTACTATATTAAGAAGAGTTGTAGTAGGGAAGAAACTCTCAGATGGTAGTGATAAGCTAATTCTATCACTATAAAGGACATATAATAATCACTACTATGATGTTAGAAGTTAGATATAAGCAATCATGTAGATGACATGTGGAGAAGTTTGATGAATATATATATAACTTGATATAGTAGATTCTTTAAAATTATTTGATTGAATACTTGTTTAGTGTGAGTGAAACTCTAGATTCTTCCAGTACTAAAGAAAAATAGAACGTTATTGAGCAAGCTTGTCTCCCAGCGAGGCCGCGCGCGCACACAAACCACACACACACACACATGGCATATCAGAAGCAAAGGATGTAGTTGATAAGTACTACATAACACTCATCCAATATAGAAGTAGTGAACAATAGTTTGGGGTTTTCTAACTTAGGTTTGCTTTAAGGTATAACCTCTAATATTTAGAGAAAAAAGAGTTAAAAGTATATTATAGAGGGTGAAAGAGGCTATTATACTCTACATTAAACTGTAAGAAAAATTTCCCTACGCGGAATAAATCACCATATATCATCCCATCAGCTCGATAGATGTATATTAGGCTAATTACGATTTATTATAATTACGGTAATATAGATTAAATAATTATATATAGTTTCATATAATGTAATGTGAATTTTAACATAAAATAACATACTATTGATATACTATTGATGATATACTGGACGACTCCTTTTAGGTATTTGCCATTTTAAATAGATAAATAGATACAGGCGGTTATGAGCGCTGTACTTGTAAATTTAATAGAGGATGAGCGGAGAAACACCTCATAAATCCATTTATGGACTGATTCAGTGTATTGGAATTATTCACTATAAGGTATCGAGAGTTTTCGTGTAGTATGCTCTGGGAGTTATAGGTTAAAATTAAATAAAATGTGAAGCTTTTACAATACATTTTCCGTAATAACAAAACAGGAGCAGCTATATTGAAAGAGTCCAGCGTACTATTAAATGAAACCCATGCATAGGTATTTTACTAAATGAAATACTTATTTAATATATATTGATTATATCACGTTATATATATATAATATATATAGTATAAATGAATAGATCTTAAGCTTATACTCTTTATAACAGATCTTATCACATAATGAACTATACAAGAAAACTCCTTTATGAATATAGTCAATACTAAGAGAGTCAAATCTAGTAACTCATATCTGTATGAAAATAAATATAGCAAACAAAGACCATCTTAATGCAAGATAAAGGTTGAATGATCTATTTATAGAGTATCTTGATATACAGAAAGAAAAGATTAAGAAAGGATATGAATCCGGATGGTCTACGAGTTTTTAAGGTGCATCACAATTATACCGTCCATTTACCGTAGTGATAGTTATTAAAGTTTATATATATCTGGAGGATTTAGAATGAGGAATAAATATAAAAGGAGGTTCTATATAACAAGAATAAATACTAAAAAAGTAATGGTTCAACCCTGTAAGCTCACGAATATAAAAATTTATGAAAAAATATTAGGTTCGAAAGTCGATAGAGCGTAGTAAATCAAGTATTTTGGTGAAATTAGGTAAGGGATAAACTAATGGCTCTAATATTTAAATACTATTATTAATTAAAAATAAGCGTGTACAAATTTAAAGGAATTATTTAAATCAGTATTGTAAATTATAATACATTGAGAGAGTAGTAACGTTGTATACACTTCTATTTAACTCTTCCGTCTTCAGCCTCCTTGCACCTTATATATCTCTTGATTCCTGATAATAAACTCTCGGAATTTACAACTGTGTTAATATAATGAAATCACTGCTCTAACTTTTAAAAATTTGAAATTAATTTAAGTGTCTAAAGGTATTTGAATGAATAATTTGGATAATTAAAATATACAGACATATTAACCCAAATTCTCAATAAATCAAAAACTTTTCATTTACCCTGTTACAATCAATCAATATTGCATGTTTGTTTGTGTGTCATTATGCAATATATGTACGATGTTGGTGTATATGCGTAGGTCATCTAAAACGTATTGGTTAACATAAAGATAATATTCTATTTGAAGAATTAACTTTGCGGAGGGCATATTTTTCAATTATGTCATTATTTTTTAGTTAATTTATAAACTCATGAATCTTTTTATATGATATGAGTATTATGTGTAAAGACTTGGTATACAAAACTGAATGCGTACCTATGACTATGAAGATTATATAAAGTAATTTAATTAATTATATTTAAGATATCAAATGATAATGATGATATAAACTAGCGAAATCGTGATACTGTTTTTTTTATGTAGACGATTCATCTAATAGTGAAGCGGTAAACATATTTACGTAAACGTTAGATTGTCTATAGATGTTAGGAATTAATATCACTTCATATATAATCTATGAAAATATTCACTACTTAATCATATGTTTATGAATAGATAGGGATTATTAACTTATATATGTTAGGAGAATAATCAGCATGTAATTACTACATTGAAATATAAAAGATGTATAAGCAGATAATCGAGTTAACTGCTAATTATACATAGGCACCCCATCCGAGATGCTCCATCATCACATATATATATATAGGCTTTATATATATATTACATAATATATTATATTATGATCATTCAATATGTTTAGGCATAATCAGTTGAAAAACTTGAATCCGAGTAGTATATTTATTCGCCAAAGAGAGTAAAGTTATAACATTCTCTAAATGATTCATTATTATTAATAACTTACCTCTGAATAGTAATCAATAATAATATTTGCTCTGTACGCGTGCTATATAAAGATGTAGAATGGATAAATCTAAGCTTTCTCACCTATATACATACGGCGCAATTGTTTATGCATAAAGTTATTCATAAATTATAGTAGAAACAGATGCATAATATATTACAGCATTAAATGGTATTATTATTATTAAGAGGTGAAACAGAATATTATTATTTATTATTCATTCATTAACTATACTTATTCACTAATAGTAGTAAAGATAAGTATATCGTATAAGACTAACTACCTATGTATAATTAATTGGTAACAGAATGAAATAAGGTATGATTAATTCGATGAGGACGCAATAATATAATGTCAAGAGGGGGTATGGCCTTGGTATTAAGTGAATTATTTTTTATGCCAAGTCATATGGTAGTAAAGTTGATCAGGTTCAATCTTACTATATAAATACAGTGAGATGAGTAGTGAAGGAATATATTAGGTAAATAAAGCATTAATATAGAAAGGTTAGCATATAACTTATATCAAGATATTGCCTGCAGGAAATTATAATATATCCTCGTACATAGACAATTAAAAAGTACAGTTAATTGCCGAATGTTTCAGAATGATGAATGTTGGATTGAATTAGTTAATGCTAGTAAAATAAGAACGTTAAAAATATTGTCAGGTCAAGGTCTGAGGCATCACCAAGATAGAATTTGGCATAAAGAAAATAAATGACTCATATAAGCGAAAAAACCTCATTAAAGAAAATAAATTGTTATATATGCAATAAATTTGGCTAATTTAAATTACTTAAATCATGATTAACTTTTGTATAGATTGGATGTTATTTATAACTGATATATAAGTAATATAGTTTTTCATGAAATAAATGGTTCATTTAAATAACGATCAGACTCATCTCAGCTACATAAAGATGCATTTTCACTTCAATCCTTCTAGTCTCTAGATTGTTTGTATAGAAGTTGTAAATATTGTGAATCTCTTCTCCATGATAATCCTTAACACAAGATTAGTAAGTAAGAGCAGAATGTTCCACTAACTTTTTGTACTCTATTGTTTATATTTATATTACGGAGCATCTGCTAGTGGCGCTCAGTGTGAGTAGCACTGCTCGACTAGATTAACTGAAAAGCGATGATAACTCTCTCTATAGATATGTTTTTATTATTCACAGGATAACTAATTTCCTAGATAATACCCTAGATCCTCTAATGTGTCGTGTTTCAGATGATATGGTATTTGAATCGACAGATACGCACAAAAACGAGATCGGCTTATATATTAGATCTTCAAAGGTTGGTCCCTAGATATGCCGGGTGCATGAAACCATTAAATAGTATTTATTCTGTGACTTTCTCTAAAAACTTAGGTTTGATTATTAACAGAATTCTATCTATTAAAGCGTGATTGTACTTTCGTTTTCTACCCTATGCGCTTCAGTCTCATTCTTAACTATATCTCTCATCTAGCGCTGCGTTCAGTCGCTAATTCTTACCTCTTTTACTTAAGACACGCTTGAGATTTACCGATATATTGTAGTATGAGAGCTGTGTTCTAGTGTACAGTGACAAGACGGCTTGAGGATACAGTCCTTAAATTGTCTAGCTATACTCTGAGATATTATGATCTATCTGCAAACTTCTTACGCATTGTAGCGCTGTGCACGATACTAAGATCTATCTATATGAAGCTGGCGCAAACGTCCATTAAATAATTTATTTTTATCAGATTTTACACGTGTCACGTATTACGATGATTTGCATCACTATCTATCTCTTCGTCACAATCAAACTAATACTACTATCATTCTCCGGTCAATTATCTTTAAAAGCATTTCATAATATACTCGATTTCACACGAATATCCATAATTTGAACTACTTAGAATAGAACCGCTAATCTCTACTTGCTACCAGGCTGTATCGTGCACAGAACTCGCTGCATCTTTTCTAAACATGTGCGGAGGCTTATCTGTCTACTGATCTAGAGAGAGAGACGGTGCAAGAAGATTTATGCTACGCTTCGGTGCGATATATATGCGTAGGAATTGAGTGACGACTATTTTGATAGCACTACATCTGAACATAGTAACCATGACTGATTATAATGTAACAGTGTCAAAAGCTTTAGTCATTTTAATTTCATAAAAGGATTAACCAAATATGACAATATCCTAACATTGTGAAGAAATTTACCACAGAAAGTAAAAATAGGGATTGTGGAACATGAAGGCTACTCTGGGAATTATAAAAAAGTCACCCTAATAATATATCACCTTTGCGGCTTAGAGGTATCAATTTTACATGATAAGAATGGATATACTCACGGACGTGAATATAGGAATGTTATACAACGGAGACCTATCTCTCTGTACTAAACGTCCTTTATTATAACTTAATAGACAATACTGTATCATGTGAAAATGAATGAAGGAGTAAGCCGCGCTCGAGGGCATGATAAAAAGTGCATCTGGAAGGAATATCGACGAGAGAGAGAACTTCACGCTTTAAAACTTTTCTCTATTGACTGCCCTATGTCACTGTCTTACACGAGACGTCCGGAGAACGCGTACGAGAGGATAGGAGTAGTCGAATAATGATATTAAACTATTAAACTATGCTTTAGATGATAAGGTACCTTATAAAAGGCCGATTCACAAGTTATTGTGGTATAGGAGTGATCGAACTCACTCCAACTCATAACACTTGTGGTGTCCTACTTCTTGAGCTATCTACTTTGCACACTCATTGAAATCGCATCTCTATGAATGTTGAAGGACAACGGATTACCTATATAGTGTATAGTGTATTCGAAAGTCACAGAATGAGAATGAGTAGATATTGAACTTACGAGATATACAGAGGGGTGTTGTAAGAAAAGAGAGATATACAATCGCGTGATAAGGGTTAAAGTGTTTGCTGCTTCGGCGTATATAGAAAGCTGAAGAAAGAAAGGCATCTGCTGCATAAAGTTAGGAGAAGAAGAGAATACATTTTGCTCATTATATACAAAATTTTTTAACGAAGAGCCAATCTGGTCAACATACCTAAACTCGATCTATGGTATAGAACGACTTAATGCCGGATTACTAAATGTATATCAAATAACACACGATGAGACACTGATGAATGTCGCACGAGAATTCGTATCTACTTTGACTCTACAAATTTAATTCATATTGGAACTATCATTCTCATATATTCGGATAACTTTATATATTTTCATATGATATAACTCACATCTCGATAAGGGTTAGTGTAAAAGCGTACACTGCGGTTTGGACGAGTGGTCTTGTCTGAGAGCTCCTTATAATATATACACTTGACGGAGTTTTCTCACTGTGTCGACAGATGCCTCTCCTCTTATAAGAGATAGAATAGTGCTTATGTTATAATTATAATAGACATCTTCTGAAATCGTAGGAGTCTCACTGCTTTTATATGCGCAATGTGCATAAAATTATAAATAACCGAGAAAATATTTTGATATGGCATGTTCGTATTTTTGTACATTAGTTATTATAGTATAATATAACTTCGTAATTATAAATGCTTTTAAAAATAATGCCAAAAATACTAAGCCGCATTTTTACTAGGCACTCTCTTCAAAAACGCGATAAATACTCAATATAAATATTCAATAGTTGTTTTTAGATTGAGATAAAAATACTCGATGTAACTCATATGAGAGACAGACAACTAGGCAGAAAGATAGCCCATTACGTTTACATATAATAATAACAATATTTATTATATAATTAATAAAATAATATAAAATTAATAATAAAATAAATAAAAATATAATAAAAAAATAGATAAATAATATAAAATAAGAATTAAAATAAAAATAATATATAATAATAATATAATATAAAAAGTATATATTAATAAATAGATAATATATAAAACAATAAATAATAAAAATTAATAATAAAAATAGATATAATAAATAAAAAATTTATAAAGTATAATAACATAATTTTATAAATTATATTAATATGTAAGAATTTAAAGTAGTAAAAGCTCAATATTAGTTAAATGTACAGTAAATACAAGTAAAACTATAGAGTTAATAAGAGTCAGTGATTTGTCTGAAGGTGGGAATAAATGTCGATTTGAAACTTTCAAGTTTGTTTGAAATATGTATGAGAATATTATATATAAAGCAGTATAATAATAATTATATGAGATTTATAGCAGTAAAGGCAGTAAAACTATATGATGATTTAAAGCAAGTAAATACATGAGTTATAATAGACAGTAAGCTCAGTTTTAAATACAAAAGTGCAATATAATACTAATTCACCTTTTTGTGTTAGAGTATATAGCACCTCTATTATGATTTACTGATTTACTGACTTTCTGATTTACTGTTTTATATATAACGCAATAATTTTTTAGTATTGTAACTAATATGTAACGCTTATAAGGGCACGTTAGATACAATATGAAGCTTACAAAGCAGTTAACACACATTGAAGATATAAATTAGCTCTAGTATAATTTGGAATATACATATACTAGATTATACTCATTAGATTCTGCTTGGTAGAGTGTTTTTATGGTAACCCCATCCTATATCCTAAATTGACCTTGTATACTCTGCACTCTTTCTTACTCGTCACTTTCATGGTTACTGTTAATCTTCTTGTCTATATACACTTATACTCGCGACGCTTAAAACATGCAGTAAATGCATATAGTAAACGTCCACGTAAACATCACGTACATATCACACGTCTATCTAAGAGCATAGATTATAATTTAATCCCTTTGTGTTAGGAATAAAGCATATAAGTTAGTTGAGATAATTTACGTATTTGTATAACTCGGTGGCGTACTACGCGCGGTGTGTCCATAGTATTGAGCAGGGTTAGCTTGAGGTAACTAAACTCCATTCGTTACAATTTGCTAGCTTAAGAGTTTGAATGTGAATTGTGTATCACTGAAGTATATTTTTTTGAATATATGCTGTAGATATGAGAAATATTATCAACATATGATCAGATATCGCTCATTACATTGAATTAATTCTAGTTCCATGTTATTCTATGGATTAGCGCGCCCTTGAGAGAATACTAAATGAGAGATCAGCGAGCGACGCGCGGTAGCAGGCGCGCTTGCAGACGGCAGGTTGGAGCGTTAGCAGCTGAGTAGAGTAGAGAGACGACGCTGCTTATAGTCAGGCGGGGTGTCTATCACTTGAATGTGATCTAGCAGTGGAGCGCTCTCATGAAACGTCCTATAGCGTGGATTCATCTGTCCAATCGTTAAGCACATCCTTTCACCTAATATACAGAGTGATTGCTATAAAAGTAGTTAGAAAAAATAGATCTAAACATCTCAATAAGATAGGAAGCAATTCACTTAGCAACTTTGATAATTATAATTACATCAATCGTATATCCTCATTAAACTTTATAACCTTATATAGGTGGTAGTACACCCATATTTAGGAGGCTATGTCTAGGTCATCTAGTGGTAAGAGCTAGAAAAGGCTTGAATAAAGTGGTTCACACTAGTTTAACACTATGTGGCACTCACTCTCAGTTGGCACTTAAATATGTATGGCTA
Source organism: Trachelipus rathkii (assembly GCA_015478945.1). Classification (NCBI taxonomy): domain Eukaryota; kingdom Metazoa; phylum Arthropoda; class Malacostraca; order Isopoda; family Trachelipodidae; genus Trachelipus; species Trachelipus rathkii. The sequence continues at coordinate 23,626 of JABUQX010080003.1, forward strand.
CTATACATCATGGCACTATACACATTGGCACTCACTTGACATATCTAATTGGCATACTCTATTTGTGACATTCTACACTGACTACATACTACTGGCACTACATCTAATACTCTACATTAAGAACATCATAATAGAACATCCCTAGAATACTCCTTACGGTGAATAATTTGGAGAAATTAATACAAAGTTGAACATCATTAAATCTTAGTACATGCATCAAAGCTAACAAATTCATTTCAAATAATGGAATGGTGAATACTAAATCAACAATATAATGAGCACAATCAATCGACGCTCTCAAAGCGCAATCTAATACAGATATCGAGCCATCAACGCACAACGGTGGAGCGGTATTGCTCTAAATTGACTGGGTCGCATAATAGTTATAGAGGCGAATAAAGTTGCGCGAGAACATTTCTAAGTTGTTGAGTGCATTTCAATATGTCTGTATTTGTGCAATCAATAATGTCGCTTGGAATATTCACAAAATATGTTTTGGTTTTGACTCTTGTATAATTATATTTGAGAGATTCTCTTAAATTATGGGCCTCCGGAGACCGAGCACGCGTAAGGAAGGGGTGGGCGCTAGAGAGAGAGTAAGGGGCTGTCGCAACCATGGGGATAAAAGAGAGACCTTAGATGTAGGCAACATGGACCCCATTTGAAGAATCCTATAGGGCGGATTGTGTTATGCGTACTGGGTTGTATAGTTGTAAACTTGTATAGAGTAGGTTTAATAATAAGAGGTAGAGAGTAGTAGAGAGCTTTGTCTAAAGGGCAAATGTGTGTGATCCGGAGTTTCGCTTAAGTGGCTGTTGTGATAGATAGTTGATTAGGATGATGTAGTAGATGTCGGATAGACTGATGCTCTGTTGCACGCTATGTAGATGCTGTAAATAACAGGATTACGTTGACTAAAGAAACTGACACACGCTCTACATATCAGGATATTCAATATGATCCTACATGAACCTATCATATGTTAGCTAATAGATACCTATACTTCAAAGTAGACAAGGTGACGGTTAACTTATAGGTCATGAGTCATCATAGATAATTCACCTACTATAAATACTCATCCAAATGGCTACATTTAATAAGAACGGTCAATTTCAGACAACTTGATACGGTACAAGTAGTCCAGAAATATCATAGGCAATAACCATCAATAAAAGGGTCTATATGACCCTTAAAGGAGGGAAGTCTAAAATAGGGGGGCACTACGTAAAACGGTTGCTTACGCAACCGTGTCGCAGGCGAAGCCTCCGTCTGGCTAGTCAAAAAGGTCAAGGCAACCTAAAAATAAATTCAGGTTGACCAAAAGGTCAAGGCCCAAAAAGGTCAAGGCCCAAAAATAATTCAGTGTTTGAATCTCCCAAAAAGGTCAATGGCCCAAAAAGGTCAAGGTGAGGTTAAAAATTTTGAGGCTCATAAAACAATGGTCAAAGGTCTCGGATCAAATCAGGATGGTCCTCATAAATATATGTAAAGCCGGATGGATGCAATATTACCTCTCTGCTATCTACATTCCACGTATAGATATGCAATGTATATATAACCAGTGCAGTAGATATAATTGAATTAATATAATTGAAAGATAAATTTAATTTAAATAAATAAATATCACTAGATGAGATAAGCTCATACCTATTAGAGTGCTAGTATAAATCAGTAGAATAGCTTTATATTAAATTAATTTAAAAGATTTAATAATATATTCTTATTAAGATGAAATGCAGGACAGATCGCTATTGATGATAGATAACATGTTATAAAATGGTTCAAAAATAATATTATTGTGGATTTTAGATAAGCATTAGATTCATTTACTCCGTAACTGGCAAATGTATATAATGATGTATTAAAATTCACAACCAAATGAATTATCAGATTAATTAATTTAATCCCAGAAGTTTAATCTTAAATACACGTCGCCTTATTGACAAGACTTATGATATAATAATCTACATATTTAACGGTCCAAGACCTGATTCAAGCCCTCATGAAGTCAACTACTTACTGGTAACATTACAGAGTACACAAGCTCAAAGCGATGAAGATTAGTAGTGGTAGCGGAGGTGTTAAATACAGAGCTCTCGCGTTTGATGTACGCAGAAAATCAAGAGAGAGGAGAGGATGAAGGGGCATGACACACTTCTGTGTGATTAGATGACATATATGGCCATAGTCAATATAGAAACTTAAATTGAGTATTGAATATTATGTATTTTTTTATATGGTTTGAGCTGAAATATCACTAGAATTCTCTTAAATGGTTAATAGTATAATGTATATTATTGAGAGGCAAGGTTATGTGATGGTGATAACATATAATGTATGTATCTCAATATATACTGAGTGTAGTTGATTAGTAATATATTGGGAGAAGTGTTAGCACTTTCTGGGTAATATAATTACTGAAATGTATATATTTTTATAGGAGATATGGAAAGTAGGTGTATAGTTATTATAGAGTTATTCTCACTCACCCTATCACCCCCTTAAAAGAAAATTTATAATTGCGTTAGTGCAAATTTTAAATAGTAGTTTAGAGTAAGTAGCGATGAAAAAATAAGAGATAGGCATATAAACAGATGCCTTTGGTGAGGTGGAGGAAGAATATTATGAGAATTAGTATAGGAAGGCGATTGATTTCTTGAGTAGATATAGTATAAATAGTATATTGATGTATGTAAGTATAATGTTAGTAATGTTTTTTTGTCTGAGGCCAAGAATGACAGGGTTTAAGGTCACACGATAATAAAATTCAATATGATATTCTAAATTCTAATCTGATCTTAATCTCTCTTCATCTTGTAGATTTTATGTCTATATTTGTTACTATATTTATTAAAATATATCTATGTATTTATTTATGATTTATTATTATGTAATTTTTTAGGCAATATTTTTTTTTTTTTTTCGATAAATACTAATAATTTAATTACTTAGTTATCACCTATTATGATTAAGGTATTAAATTTATTTCATATCTATATATTAATTAAATATACAAATTATTATATATCAATATATGATTTCAAATATCATATTTTAAAATAAAAGAAATAAATATAAATTATTTAGTAGTTACTACTAAGAAATTATAACATAGTATATATATATAATATATATTATATAATTAATATATATATAATATATTAATAATATATATATTATTAATAATATATATTATATATATATTTAATATATTATTACCTATAGATTACATCACGTGTACCAGTAGTTATACAAACATGTAGATGGCGAAGGATGGTGTAGTTATGAAATAAAGTTATTAACTTTATAATATCTTGAGGGAACCAAATAGTTTTGAGGGATTCACTAGGTTTGCTTTATTAAGGTTTTCCTACATATTGAGAAAAAAAAGATTAAAAAAATAAATATTTATAGTAGGGCGAAGAAGGCATATTATTATGGATACTCTTTATCAAATAAATAAACATTTAAGAACAATAATAATTTCATCTACGCGTGAAAATATACTCAAAACTATATAAGACAGCTCGCATATAGTGTAATTGGAAATTAATATTACGAGTTATTATCTGTGAGGAGATAGTATTATAATAACTAAATTTTATATAAAATAGATTCTTATAATTAAATAAGATAGAGAATTATTTCAAATAACACATACTTTCTATAAAACATGTACAAAAACTACTCAGATAACAAATTGTGGTAAAAAACCCTTTATAAGAATAGATTAAGCTTTTATGCATGTTGTACGCCTTGACAGATAAAATAAGAATTAATAAGAAGGGGAAGAAAGTCACTTCACTTCGCCACAAAACGGGTAATTTCACTTGGGCTTTGAGACAGAGAATGTGGAGAGGATAGGTGAGATCGAGAGTTATCAGAAGTGATGACATTGGGAGAGTGATATTGATATTTATGTATGTATCTGAGAGAATGAAATGTGACGCCGTAAAGCAAAAAAAGCGAAGCCATTAGTTAAGGTAGTATCGAAAAAAAGTTCATGCTCATCTAAAGTAAATATACACACACGCACCGACTGAGTAGAGTGAGTGATTTTTGTTTATGTACTTAAGAAATATAAGCCAATAAGCTTATTTACAAAATATATATGAGGAATTATCATTTGCAGTTGCGAACAGGTATAGTCTAATTACCCATGTCTTATACTAACAGCTCGTATAAAGCGCCAATAAAGTAAATGCTATTGCACTAAACAAGGCATTACGCTATTAAGAAATGTCAATATAATACAAACGATTAGTGCACCACTCTAGCGAGAGCAATACTGTAAAATGACACCAAATTCGCCAATCGAGCTAATCAGTTATTACACAGACTCATGAGTCCGTCCGAACTGACTCAGGTAAATACAGAATGAGTTACGCGTTACTTAATAAAGTTAAAGAAAGAGCACTGTATTGTGATACAGACTCCTGTATTTTTGTAACTGGAGAAAATGATGTAGTTCCTGAAACAAGTAACTTTTTAGGTGAACTAACAGATGAAATAGCAGAATACGGATCTGGGGCGTATGGTGATTCCTTTGTATGTACTGGTCCGAAATCATACGCTGTCAGAATAAGAACGGGAGTAGGTAATATAAAATACATGGTAAAAGCCAAAGGTCTTACAATCAATAAAGATACAAAAGTTACTATCAATTTCGGGAAATTGTTAAAACTAGTGACTGGTCGCTGCTCTGAAAATAGTGCAGGCCATGATGAATCATTTTATGAAGACTTCAGATACAAAGATGTTACAGTGAAAGCAATGAATGAAATACAATAGGATGATGATGAGGATGTGGCATCAGAAATAGAACTGCCTCATAAAACGGCTGCTCAAATAGACGAGTCCAAAAATCCTATAGCTAACTTACAAGGCAGTAATAGAGGTGGTTTATGCTACAATATACCTAATACAACTTTTCAACGAGGGAAACATGGAGGAGTCAGTATTGTATCAGGTACAAAATTGCTTCAACATACGGCTGATAAGCGTGTCTTTGTAAGAAACTTTTGTCGTACAGTATCCTATGATTTTAATGGCACATTAGTGCCTATTTAATATATATATATATATATATATATATATGATATATATTATATATATTATATTATATATATTATATTATTATATATAGATAACCTATATATATATTTGTATATATATATACATATATATATAATGTATGTTTTTAAAAATATATATGTATATATATATATATATATATATATATATATATATATATATATATATATATATATATATATATATTTATATATATATATAATATATATATATATATTATATATTTATATGTATGTTATATATTATATATATTATATAATATATATATATAATATATATATCTTATATATATATGATATATTATATATATATATATATATATATATAGTATATATATATATATATATATATATATATATATATATAATATTTTATATATATAATATTTTAAATAATATATATATATATATATATATATATATTATATATATTATATATATAGTATTATAATGATTCCTATATGTAATATTCTGAATAATATATATATATATATATATATATATATATATATATATATATATATATATATATATATATATATATATATATATATATATATATATGATTCCTATGTGTAAATATTCTGAGTATTAAAATGTAAATAATAAAGTTATTTTATTACCCCCTTTTATTTTATGATTTATTTGTAGTAATATAGAAACGATATTTAAAAAGTTAGGTTGAGTAAAGCTAGAGAAAGAGATAGACGAAGTTTTGTATTTAAACATGAGAGTTTGTATTACATTATTCACTTAATCATTGGATCACGACAAGGTAAAGAATTGTGATTTTATAGGCACGGTTTATTGATCTATTGATTGACTGATATTTTGTTATGAATATAAAAAAAGATTTAGTAGAAACATAAAATTTTTTAATAAAATTTATGTTATGCTCAAACAAAGAACTTATTTAAAAGATATATTATGCAAAATTTACGTCTAAATGTAACGTAGTAAAGCAGTAAAGCATGACAAGTTGAAGGAGGTTACCCCTCGGTTATATACCTTATAGAGTTACGTCTTTAGGGTCTGCAAACTCATGTTTTACATACCCTAAGAACGTACGGACGTAAGGACGTAACGGCGTAAAACCATTCCGCCAAGAGGAATGGGAGGGGTTCCCCTCGGTTATATGACTTACGTCTTTACGCCTTTGGGGTCTGTAAAAACATGTTTTACAGACCCTAGGGACGTAAAGAAGTAAAATGGATGAAACTGCGACTCGAAGTGCGATGCTGGATCTTGCAACTCGATACCTGACCTTGCAACTCGACACGGACTTTGCAACTCAACACGGGATCTTGCGATCAAACGATGAAACTCGACGCGGGATCTTGCGATCAAACGATGAAACTCGTTGTTAAATGAACAACGTTGGTTAACAAAGTGTGACGCAGCATGCGCGAAAAACACTCGTAAATATGGAATGTAGGTCATGAATGTAATTCATGAAAGAATGCAAGATATAAAATGTAGCCAACCACGTAGCTAAGGTGATAGAAATTAACTCGGGAAAGAACGTGAAATATAAAAAAATAGCCAGAAACCAACCTGGGTGATGGAAGGTACTAAAAATACAACTAAAATGATAAAAATACTCCGTAAAAGTACTAAAAATCATAAATATTTGACCATATTCTGCCTGAATTAACAATAAACTAAAGAAAATATAGGAGAAATGCTAAAAAAGGTTCAGGAAAGTAACTCAGTACTAGAAAGCCACTAAAATAAGTGCTAAAATATATCAAAAAGGCTAAAAATTATAAATATTTAACCATAGGTTACCAGAATTATAGGAAAATGCTAAAAAAAAAGGTTCAGTATAAATAGCAATATATAATAATCAATACAAATAAATAATAATTTAATTAATAATTTAATAATAATAATAATATATGAATAATAATAATAAATAATTAATAATAATAATAAATAATAATAATATAAATAATTAATAACAATTAACAATAATAATAATAATAATAATGAATAATAATAATAATATAAAAAAATAATAATAATATAATATAAAAATACATTGACAATCTCAATACATAACAAAAAATAATAATAATAATAATAATATAATAATAATAATAATAATAATATAATAAGAATAACAACAATAATAAAATATAATAATATATAATAATAATGAATAATAAATAATAACTATAATTAAATAAATATATATAATAATAATAATAACAATAAAAATATAACTTCATAATATAATGATACAATAATAATACTGTAATAATCTAAAACTAATAATAATAATAATTGAAATAATTAAATATAATAATAACCAATAATAATAATATATATAATAGATATAATAAATAATATAATAATATATAATAATAATCAATATAATAATCATAATAATACATAAATCGAATAATAATAAAAAATAAAATACTAATGAATAATAATAATACATCAATATAATTAATAAAATCATAATAATAATAAATAATATTAATAATAATAATAAATAATCAATAATAAGATAATCATAAATAATAATAATTATATAATAATGAATAATAAAATAAAATAGTTATAATTAATATAATATATAATAATAATATTATAATCATATAAGTAATATATAACAATAATAACAACAATAAGAATAATTAATATAATAATTAAATAATAATTAAACAACAACAATAACAACAATAATATGATATAGTAACAATAATAATAATAATAGTAATGATAATTTATAATCATAATTAAATAATTAAAAGCAATTTTAAGCAACAATTAAAATTACTCACCAATTCACAATTAAATATAAACATCTCAAAAATTACAATAATTCAAATAAGTATTTATATTACCTACAATCAATCGTTTACACAAACTAGATAATAAATATTCATTAATACATAATAATAATAAGTAATAATAATAGTATTAATGCTAAAATCAATAATATCAATAATAATATAATATAATAATTATAATAATAATAATAATAATAATAATAATAATAATAATACATAATAATAATAATTAAATAAATAAATAATAGTAATAATAATAATAATAATAATAACTATATAATAATAATATAATATAATAATATAATAATAATAATAATAATAATAATAATAAAATAATAATGAATAATAACTAATTACATAATATAATATAAAAATAATAAGACATAAAAGAAAATAATAATAATCAATAACAATAAATCAGGTAATGTTATGCTAGATTTACTAGTTTAATCCTGGGTTAGGATAATTCATTAGTAGTATTTACATAAATGTTTTTAATTTTTTTAGTAAAAAGATGCTATTAGGGAGTCGTTTAAATATTTTGCATTGATTCTTGAAAAGTTTGCTGCCTTCAGCTGACCCATGAGGGCCCTTTTTAATCATAAAAGGGAGGTTTATGTAAGTAATATTTTTCTGTTTATTACTTTGCTACGCGCTTGCTTAGTTGAATACGAAACATATGAACAAAAAATTTGTATAGCAAGAGGTCACATGCATTTTTGGATAATCATTATGTAATCTTCTTTCAGAAGTGAATATTTAGAAGTCTTTTTAAACTAGCAATATCTTTACTATTATTGAATAATGCTTTCCATATGTCTGTATAAAAAGTCGCATTGCTAGCTAATAGCGCGAATAAATCGCTTTTGGGTTACAATAACAGGGTGGGTTCTGAGTTACTTGTGTTACCGTAGATAGGAAGACAGTAAAGTTAGTGAGGGCTGTATTAGTGTGAATAGTTATATAATTTCCTAAGAAGGTAAAAAGTACAAAAATTTTCTTAATTTCTATTAAACATTTACTGTATCTCGACAGGTCTGCTACTAGGTTGTAATAATGTTCTTAAATTCAGTTTACTCCAACGATTTAATCCAATATTCTAAAGCATTGCAGCCCCTATTTCAGTTCTAAATTATTACATTTTTAATTTTTAATCGTTTAATTGGGGGAAAATATTAGATGTTTTAATTTTAAATTTAAAGATGCTTATTAGCAATCTATCCCTATTCATCTATATTTGTTTAAGTGTCCTCGTTGTTACGGGATAGAGACTCGCATCTTTTCAATTTATTTAAAATGGAATGTATCGTCAGTCAAAAAACTGAAAAAGGTTCCATGAACTTAAATTCAGTCATTGTGTATATGAGGTAAATAAAAAATGTGCCCAAGAATAGCTTGGGGTATCGCCGATTGAGTTTGGATGTGTCGTGGTCTTGAATTAGTCATTAGTTACGTATTGAATCTCTCCTTTAGTAGCTTTTTTACTATTTCTTAAAAACGCATTGTACCAGTTTTGTCCTTGCAAAGCCACATTTTTGTTCATGTTTACTTAATATATTCATATCAATCATGTCAAACTTTAGTGAAATCTAATAATAATACAGGGTAGGAGTCTTATTTCTATATTTCTGTACAGTTTTTCGCTTAAGCAAATGAGGGCATCAGCAATTGAACGTCCTTTTCTAAATCCAAATGTTAAATGAATATGTTATTTTAGATATAAAAATTGACTTAATCTTATTTTTTTAAAACTTTTAATTTCTCAAATATTGAACTAATCTGTGGTTGGTTGTTTGATAGCTATTGTCAATAGGGAATTTTTTGCTAGCAAAAACGGCTCCTTTTTGAGTTATAGGAACACTTCTGCTGTCTTGAATATTATTTGGGAAAATCCCTGTCAAAATATTCATTGAACAAGTGTTTTAAGGGGTGACTATCTATTCAGTGAGATGTCTGAGATGTGATTGAGGATTAGAATAAACATCAACATTTTTTGTTTTTTAACCGGCGATCTACCTTTTTACCTCCGGGACGGTGATGGGAATAAAGGAAAAATGAGACTCGCAGTCTGGGAGAAAAGTTTCATATGATGTTTGACTAAGGGGTTTGTCTCTCAAGATTTTGGACTTACCGCGTTTACAAGTATTCGTTAAGTCCCGTCTGCAGATCTTATTTTGTATTGGTTGTTAACTGCATTGTTTAAATTCATTACTTTTATATACATTGTGAGTTTTTTTTGTAATTGTTGATTACTTTATTGATTAAACCCCAAGTGGCCTTCGAGTCTGTTGCAATCCTTGGAATTTGCTAGAGTAATGTTTTCTCTTTGCTTTCTTAAGACTGCTTTTAATTGGTTTATCATATGCTTAGATACTTGAATGTCTTTAATTTTGTTTTTAAAGTTCGTAGGTTTATGTTTTTGAGTTATAGAGTTTAGCAAAGCTGGTGTTAGCCATGGGTTTTGTATTCTTTTAGCACCAAGTTTTCGATTTTAATGGAAAAATGTTTCGTCGTAGCATTTATTTAAGACATTCCGAATGAGTTGAAATATTCTCATGCCTATGTCTCAACTGTATTGAATGAAAAGTCAAGTTCATTTATTTTGTATGCTGTATTTCAGCCTTTATGTTTCACATCTAAGTCTGTATTCTTATGTGGTTAGGAAATTTGAGAAGTTTTTTATTAATAGCAATTATGCAAGACATGTGAAAGTGATCGCATATCACTTTTTATTACGAAGATTTTAACATTCCCAGTTTAGGTCCCCCCAAATGTATCTATTAAGGACGGACACTATTTTCGACGTTGTTGACGTGGTAGTTGTTTATGTTCAATTGACGAAAACCACTTTGATAACATTAAGTTTGAAGGAGAGAGGTTAGCCCATTTTGCAATGTTCATCGTTGGATAATCAATGTTACAATCACCCGCTAATGATTTAACTTGTAGAATTGATGAAGTGTGCTTGATCCATTTACTTGGAATTATTTATAAACTCTGTTTTAGAGAAGTTTGGAGGTCGGTAGACTTCCACTGATATATATTTGATAGATTCGATTTCAATACGAATTTGCTCTAGTGCACTCTTATGTGTGGGGTGACGAGATGACAATCTATGACGTTCATGAGATATGTCAGAACCTTTTTTAGAGTAAAGTGAAACTCCCCAAAACCCCTTTTTTCGAAATGCATGTCTGTTCCGTTATATCACTGCGTGAAGGGTTTAACTTTCTTGTCTGTATTCATATTAGCAATGTTTCGGTTAGAAACATGCAAGTCAATTGTGATATTTATGGAACTTAGATAGTCAAAAGTATTAGTGATGTTGCTTAGACTTCTGCGATTGGTGGAGAAGAGCAGAAATGGCTCAGTTCAGAGTGTCTATTCGATGTTTCAATAGGCGGCATGATATAGTCAGAGGCTTCTGAATTATGTTTTGGAAGTGCAAACAGCAGAGTTGCTTTTCATTGAACATGGAAATCCGTCGTTAGAATATAAAGCATGAATTTATCAATATGAGAATTATTATCTAACGAACAAAATATTCGAGGCAATAATGTAAAATGTATTTTGAGCTGCTCTATCAGCGCTTGTTTAGAAAGTCAATAGAAATGGTGAATTTGTGACTAAAATATCTGCATTAATATAATTGTAATAATAATAATAAAAAAATTAATAATAATAATTAATAAGAATTAAATAATAATAATAATAAAAATTAATAATAATATATAATAATAATAAATCAATAATAATAATATAATAATAATAATAATAATAATAATAATAAAAATAATATAGCAAGATAATAGTAATGGTAAAAGTGATAATTAAATAAATACAAATAAGAATATTAGCGCTAATAAATATTAATAAAATAATAATAATAATAATATAATAATATAATATAATAATAATTAAATAATAATAATAATATAATTAATTATAATTGTAAAATATAAAAAAGTACAATAATAAATAATAATAAATAATAATGTAATATTTACATACTTCTATATTAGTGTATTTAGATAGGCAAAGTATTTGTTAGTATATTAACAGATAGAATGCCCCAAAGTCGGTATTCAAATATCAACGGTGCCCGTATTTGACAAAAGATATACGGGTCAATCCTTTATGGATTCATCAAACTCATTCCGCTAATTTAATATAATACAAATACAAATGAATGAGTCACAGAGATTTTACCTCTTCGTCAGCGGGGGCATTCGAAGTTGGATCCGCGTTGCTGAGTTAAACAGTAACCGGGCGCTTTATCCACTTAGAATCCACTAGGCCATCCACGTCCAAAAGACGCTTCAAACGTAGTTTTTAAAGCACCCGGTGTTCTCATCCATAAATGCTGAGTAACTCCAAAGGCCTCCCCAATTACGAGAAAGAAGTCACAGAAGATTTTACTCTTCAGCCTCAGCGGGATTCGAACGTTGACTCCTCGTTGCTGACGTAACAACAACCGATGCTCTAACACCTAGGCATCCACCGTCCCCAAAAAAGCACGCTTCAAAACGTAGTTATTTAAAGCACCCGGGTTTCTCATCCCATAAAATGCTGAGTAATCAAAGCCTGGCCCCATTTAATGAAATGAGTCACAGAATGATTTTACTCTTCGTCAGCGGGATCTCAACGTTGCGACTCCGCCGTCGCAGAGTTAACAATAATCCGATGCTCTAACCACTAGGCTATCCACGTTCCCCCAAAAAAAGACGCTGCAAACGTAGTTTTTAAAGCCCCCGAGTTTCTCATCCGATAAGCTGAGTAAAGAAGGCTTGATCGCTTTTTTAACGGCACGCATCTCACAAGCATTTACTCTTCTCAGCGGTTTCGAACGTTGGACTCCGCGTTTCTGAGTTAACAACAACCGGACTGGTAAAGGTAAAGGGCTATCCACGTCCCCAAAAAAAACGCTTCAAACGTAGTTTAAGCACCCGTTTTCTCATCCCAATAAATGCGAGTACTCAAAGCTGGCCCCCATTTAAATGATGGAGTCACAGAGATTTTACTCTCGGTCAGCGGGATTCAACTTGGACTCCGCGTTTGCTGATTAACAACAACCGGATTCTCTACACAGCTATCCACGCCCAAAAAAAGACGCTCAATAGATAATAATATAATAAATATAATAATAAAATAATAATAAAATAATAATAATAATAATTATAATAATAATAATAATAATATAATAAAAACAGCATTACGAATAATAATACTAATAAGAATAATAATAGTAATCAATAATAATAATAATAATTATAATAATAATTATAATCAATAATAATAATATTATATTAAGAGAATAATAATATAATTATAATAAAAATTCAATAATATATTAATAATAATATAATATATAATAATAATAATAATAATATAATAAGAATTAATAATAATAATAATAATATAATAATAATAATTATAATAATAATAATCATAATCATAATAATAATAATAATAATAATAATAATAATAATAATAATAATAAAATAATAATAATATATTAATAAATAATAATAATAATAATAATAAAATAAAATAATAATAATATAATAATATAATAATAATAATAATATAAAATAATAATATAAAATAATAATATAAATATAATAATAAATAATAATAATAATTAATAAATAATAATAATAATAATATAATGATAAATTATAATAATAATAATAAAAATAATAATAAGTAAATAATAATATAAATAAAATATAATAAATTATAATAATAATATAATATAAATAATAATAATATAATAATAATAATAAAATAATATAATACATAATAATAATAATAATTCATAATTATAATAAAATAATCAATAAATAATAATAATAATATAAAATATAATAATAATAATAATAATAAATAATACTAATAATATAATAATATAATAATTAGAATAATAATAATTAATGAATAAAATACATATATAATAATAATTAATAATAATTAATAATAAAATAATAATATAATAATAATAATAATAATAAGTAGAAGAAGAAGAAGAGAAGAAGAAGAGAGAAGAAGAAGAAGAAGAACTACAGAACTACAGAACATCTATTAACAAGCAAATACTTTACAGTCCACTCAAGGCTAGTCTGTTTAATATTTTTGTTTATTTAATTGTTGGATGTGTCTACTGTTATAAATCTGTTATGGATTTTTGAAATAAGTATATTATTTTACTATTTCTATGTAACATATGAGGTTGCTCCTTAGGAGCAGATCTGCTTCTAAGCAACAAAAATCATAGTATTTTAATATTTTTGTTATTTATTGTGTTTGACGATTAGATCACCGGTCTTAGAACAAATTCTATGCGGTAACATTCAAATACTTTACTACAATTATTCGTGTGTGATCGTTAGATCACCGTCGTAGAACAGATATGTTCTATGCCGGAAACATCAAAGCCATCAACTAGCCATTCAGCGTGATCGAAAGATCACAGTCTTAAACATATGTTCTATGCAGTAAAAATCAAAGCCACTTACTACAGTTATTCATTACAGTTATTTGTAACGTTGTTCTTTGCGGTGAACATCAAGCTATTTATACAGTTAAGTGCGATCGATGATATCACTATCCTAAAACGGATACTTTGCAAGCCATGAACATCAAAGCTACTACAAGCACGTAATTCTTTACGCTGTCTTATAACTATTTTCTAATAATTTCCATTGTTTAGTTTGATATGTATACCATATTCAGTATACTACTAATTCTTGTATTGAATAAAGTAAAATCGATTTGAATTGACGTTCACAGACCAATTCCTTAATCTGTTTATCTAATCTTTTCTTGAAATGAATCGATTTAGCGCTGGTTCGCTACTTCCACTCAATTCCACTTTTCCATTACTTCGTAGTGAAGAAATTCTTTGCGTATATTTGTTGAAATCCGTTTATGGACAATGAATGACAAACACTCTTTTTAATCTGTACATCATATAAAATATAAAAAAAAATAAGCCTGTAACTCATATTGTCAAATTAATTTAGTATTTTGAAAACCTCTATTATTTCCTCTCAATCTTCTTGTCTCTAAAGAATGATATCTAATTCACGTAGTCGATGCTCTATGATTTACCTCTCAATTCAGTGATAATTAGTTGCTCTTCTTTTGAATTCTTTCAAATTGTTCTAGTCTTTTTTGAGTATGACTCCAAAAGCACTGCGTTATCCAGATGAGCCTACTAAGTTTGTAGAGAGGAAGTATTCATAATTTTAAGAATTTTATTTTTCGAAGTTTCTGCAATAAATCCTAATCGCTTTATTGCTTTTTTTAACAGCTTCAGCACATTGTTTCGCTAACTTTAAATCCTTACTTAATTAATACTCCTAGATCCTTCATCCTCACTGATCACTTATACTTGTTGTCACTATTTTTTTATCATATTCACTTTCCTTTTACTCCAAAAAGTATAACTTTACATTCTATCGTTTGAAATTTCATTTGCCAGTTTGGTGACCAATTCTTACAATCTTGTATAAGCGGCTTTGGCGTAATGTGATAATCTTTCTCACTTTATTAATGCATTCCAATTCGTATCATCCGCCAATTCGAAAAATTGCCTAAAACATTGTCATCTATTTCATTTACAAATATAATGAACAGTATTGGACCTAAGCAGATCCTTGAGGGTTACAACCACGTAGTAACATTTCGTCCAATGTGAGCATTCACCACTGATAACGACTCGTTGTTTCCCCTCCCACCAAGAAATCCCAATTTAAAAGTTTTCCTCGAATACCATGAGCTCTAAGCTTGTCAATAATCTTTGATGAGGACCGGTAATCAAATTGCCTTATTGAAAGGTTTTATATTCCCACGGGAAACGAAAAGAGAAAAGAAGAAGAAAGAAGAGAAGAAGAAGCAAGAAGAAGAAGAAGAAGAAGAAGGTAAGAAAGAAGATAGAAGAAGAAGAGGAACCAAAAGACCACACACAGAGTCTAACACACACACACACGAAGACACACACAAAAGAAGAAGAAGAAGAAGAAGAAGAAGAAGAAGAAAAAGAAGAAGAAGAAGAAGAAGAAGAAGAAGAATATAAATTTTGTTGGCTAATAAAACCCTTATTATATTTTTACCAAGTTTCAATCAATTCCAAGGCTCTCTCAATATTGATAATCCTACTGAAACTACTATATATATAGAAAGAATATAGAAATATAGAAAGAAATAAGAGTACCGCCCCTTTATATCAATGCCATTAATGTATTTCGTAAAGATAGCAGGACCCCAACTACTGGTACAGTGGAACTTCAAAATTTGTTGTAGCAAATCAGAGAAATTACCAAGCCTATAGTATACCTTCGAAATAAGCTCTTATGGTGACCTTTTGGAGATAACAGTTCTATTTCTTTTAATAGAAGGTTATGACAACGATCTTGGTGTTGTCAAGGAACACATAGAGTAGAAGAATAATTTGTAATAAGTATTTAATTTAAATTTATGCTCTAAAATAGAATTGGACCCCACTTTTTAAATTGTTTGTTTGCTTTCTTCCAAATTTTGCAGAAACGTTTTTAATGACTCTCATAAAATGTCAAGAGAATTGAAATTTATCTAGAGTTATTTTTTTTTATCAATGGAGTTACCTGACTTGAATATTTAGGAACCAATCAGCATTTCTCAAAACATCATTAAAAGTAGATTCTTGAAAAGTCTTATCTGAATGAAAGCTTCAAAACGTGAAAGAGACCTTCAGCTATCAAATTTAGAAGCGTGAAGGAGCTGGAGACTTTTTTAAACTATTTCAAATTCAAAACGAAATAGAAAAAAAAAAAAAAAAAAAAAAAATAACATGATTTTTCTAACCCTAAGAAATGATAATCTTAAGAATTAATCGTAGAAGTATTATTCAAATCTGAAAGTTAGTTTATTTAGGATAAATCCGAGATCAAATAAATAAAATTACTTTTGTGGAACTGTAATAGCTTTGATAATAAATATTTCTGCTCAGTAAAGCAGGGTTAAATCGCAGAGTTGGCAGTGATTTTACAATATTAGGCAAGTAAAAATTGAAATTCCAAGCAATAAATGACTTAAGAGTAAATAAGTTCAAAATGTTTTCCCTGAAGAATATGATAAAATTATAAATGCTAATTGAGAAAAACTTTAAATTGTACAATATTCATAGGTGCAGAACCAACATTCAAACACAAGAATAATGATTAAGTTATGTATAAAGCATAAAAAAAATATTATAAAGATCTTGAGTATTAATTAAATGTATGTTCCACCAATATACACTTTTATATTCTAATCGTATAATCAATCAAGATATTCCAAAACCCATGTCTTGGTTTAAAATAGAAAATCAAGCTAGAACTCAATACAGTCTAACTTGTGAAATAAAATGTTAAAATTCTTCACTGTTCTTCATATATTTAGGTTTAGCACAGCCACGATTTATGTAGGTATGACTAAGACCTTTCAAATATGCATTTAAGTTATGCAAGATATATCAATATGCGCAGGTAAATGTAAAATATAATCTCAAATCCACCAAGTAAATTAAAACAGAAATAACTTAGAAAAACAGCCCTGCCTCCCTGTACCAGTAGTCTACGAATTTGTGTGCAATAGTTTGTCAACAAGAATTTATCTACAAAAATTTGTCTAAAGATATAATTTACCAATAACAGTTTGTGTATACAAAAAATAGTTCTGTTAAAAACAATTTAATAATAATAACAATAATAATATAATAATAATAATAATTAATAATAATATATATAATAATTAATAATAATAATAATAAGAAAATAATAATAAAATAAAATATAATAATAATAATAATAATAATAATAATAATATAATAATATAATAATAATAATAATAATAATAATAATAATAATAATAATAATAATAATAATAATAATAATAATAATAATAATAATAATAATAATAATAATAATAATAATAATAATAATAATATTTATTTTTATATTGTCCGTCACTTATTAACCTTACCCACAGCCTCCGCTCTTTGCAAACTTCATATTCTACTACATATACCGCATTTTGACGAGAATTCTGCAACGTTTATAATTACCACGTTTGAATACTTTGAAGTGATCGCTAATAAATAGAAATAAAAATTTGAAAGCTAACATCTCGAAAGTCATATCAACGAAGGTTTCAAATACATCAGTTATCACATTGCAATTTCATTTTACTTTTTACATCAATATTCCATAGTCATTATATTATTATTTGCTTATTTACTATTATTCACTATATATTATTATCATTATTATCATTAAGATTATATATTAATTATTACTATTATTATTATATTAGTATTATTTATTATTATTATATTATTATTGATTATTACCGTTATAATCTGATATATTAATATTTTTATTATTATATTATTCTTATTATTATTATATTATTTCTATTTTTTTTATATTATTATTATTATATTATATTATTCATTAATATTATTTTATATTATGTATTTATATTAATCATTATTATATTATTATGTTATGTTTCTTATTTATTTGTTATTAGTTAATACGATATTTATATTGTTACTTTTATCCACTCATTTATTATTATATTTTATTATTAACATATATAACCCATCACACCATGCTATGAGTACCAATATTATTAATTATCGATAAATTACTTTTAAATCTAATTTTATAATTAAAATTATATATCATTATTTAATTAATATATTTGTATTTCTTCTTAAAATTAGTATTATCATACTGTAAATTATTAATATTATTATAATCTATAATATTATTCTTTTATTATAATAGTTATTATTATTATTATTATTATTATTATTATTATTATTTTTTTATATATTATTTTATTATTTCATATTATTAATTTTTAATTTTTTATTATTATAATATTATTATTATTATTATTCCTTAAAAAAATCTACATAAATATTTAGTTTAAATTTTTTTTACATTTTCTTCCACAACTAGTCTTTCTACATATTAGGCTAGAGTTAATTTCCTACAGTATCATCATTATGAATAATTTAGCGCGCAGTACAGTACACCCAAATACTTATCCTACCCTGCTAAACGGGCTTCATTCAAAAGTTGCGACGGGGCATTCTCATAACTTGAAACATTATAGCAGCTAATTAAATTGAATTAAAGAAAAC
The DNA here is from genome assembly GCA_015478945.1 of Trachelipus rathkii. Taxonomy (NCBI): domain Eukaryota; kingdom Metazoa; phylum Arthropoda; class Malacostraca; order Isopoda; family Trachelipodidae; genus Trachelipus; species Trachelipus rathkii. The sequence continues at coordinate 42,693 of JABUQX010080003.1, forward strand.
ACCACATACACACGACTATTTATAGCAAATAGTATTAAAATAACTTGATGAATGCATTTAAATGCTATAAGTAGTGATACAAATAAAACGTGAAATTTATATGTTAATGTATGGCTATGGTCTTTAATATGTAAGCCTCTTGCAATTTTTAACTTCAGCATATGTTCTATGTAATTAATAGCTCCCTCTTCATGCATCATCTTACTTTTTTAATGGAATGATCATCAAACTTTTAATGAATATATCAAGTTACCGAACCAGCCCGTCTGGAAAAGCGCTATTGAGGCACATAAATTATTTCCAGTAGTACTTTAATAGCAAACATCCTATATTAGAAATAAAGATTGTATTAAATCAAATTTTTTGTAGTCGAGTAGAAAATCTCAGATAAATAATATAGCAGTACAAGACGTAGTGTATCTATGTTAATAGAACGCTTTATTTTATAATTTAACTCGCGAATTTTCAGCACGTACACAACCGTATAGAAATATTCTACCAATATTGATGGAAAATTAGTTCGTTACTATCCTTTCTTAATAAAAACGAGATTGGTTTTTACTGATTAAAAGATGTGGATATTTAGATACTAAGATAGCAAGAATTCTCATTCCTGAAAATTTGATAAACAATTTGATCGAAAAAATACACTCACAAAACCATTTAGGGGTAAAGCAACCTTTAGTCCTTAAAGGTGATTTTGAGTTTAAGAATATGTATGTAAGGAAGGAGATCTACAATGAGCAATGTTGCGTCCATTTTCACTTTCCACGTACCATGCTCCAACATAGTTTTTAACTCAGGTAATATACCTTCAACGTTTAATTCGTTGACTCTTATATTATTTTCAATCATATACACATTGGAAAATTTCAAAAAAGCTCTAATCTAACAGATTGATATACATCTTTTATATACTCAACTCAATAAATTTATGAGGACATGTGAAGCGACTCTTCTACACTCGTGAGCGAGATGTCATGCTTCCTTTCCGAGCTAATATAACCTATAAACTGATTGCTATTCAATACTAACAGTGATAAACCGAGTTATTCTACGTATCATATTGGAAAAAACACGTAGAAAACCTGCAAATAATCCAAAAGCGTACAATACCCCAAAACACAACAACTTTTGCGTATGAAGCATGAAATCACTGCGCATTATTATCTCGCTATAACAAAACATGTTGAGTTTATCAAAGAGACGCCGAATAGGATGACTCATAGTAATAGAGTGATCAATAATAATTTTAATCTATACAATGATTCCTTATTAGTAAACCTTAGAATGTTACTAATTGTGCTAAAGTTTCAACATCATACGCAGATGAAATTTTAATAAAAGCTGAGATAGAATTAAGAAAAGCTGAAATTGTTTCGATAAGATATTTATTTCCGGCCATTTAGCTCAACATATATCAAATGTGCAGGATAGAGCAGCAGCAATTCAAGTAAATGTGCCTAGTAATTAATTTTGCTCTACCCGGAGATCAAATCATTTTAAATGCCTTTCATTTTTCTCAAAATATTTTGGAACTTGTAAGAGCTGTTATTATTAGAGTAAGAGCGGAGATAAATACAGCAAGATGGCAAGCCTGAATGTAAATAACATATATAATACTATTAGGCAAAGAATTAACAATATATTACCACCCATTCTTAATATCAATTTCATGATACACTTATTAATGATAATTTATAAATTGGCTTTCGAAGAGGATAGATCGACATGCGAAGATCTGTCATGGTTTTTATTTAAAATTAACATTATGAAAAAAATACTAAATAAAACGTGAAAAAAATATTATGATCTCTGCACTTATTATTGTAGTATTCAACAGAACCAATTGATTTTTAGATATAACACTTTTATAGTGCTAAAATGTATTAGAATACGGTATGAGTATACCTCAATAAAATTATACATGTGTTCCTAAGAATACTCTTATTATAAACCTAGGAATAAAGACTATCTAATGTAATATGATTTATTGAACGAGTCACGCTTTCATAATCCACTCTACATTAGTGAAACTATAATGTGATATAGCATCACTAGGTAGCATTCCTATTTTATACTATGAATTTTATTATCTAAAGTTATAAAAATTATATATATAATATCATACTACATTAAATGTTACTCTGCCTTCATTTAGCATAATAGTAAATATAATTCAGTTTATATATAACTCAATATAATCCGAAAATCGTCATCTCTCTATCTTGAATATTTTGAAAGAATTAATTATTGAGCAATTACAATTATTTCTAATAAAAGTCTTAGCGCAGTTGAAAATTTATGCACATAAAGAAGCTATACATAATTGTATATATTATTTTTACGTTTAAGCAAATTTTTTTAAATATATTTAGTGTAAAAAAATTTATTATTTATACCTTAAATTATTACACTTATATTAAAGAAACTATTAAATTCATCTGTAAATATAGAATTGTAGATCAGATATAATATATGATTATATGATTATCCAGTCATAATAATTATCATGTCATCTATGCATGTTGATATAAGATATAATAAATACGTCGATTATACAGATTGGTCATATTTGCGGTAATTTGATGTATATATCAAGTTTGATTACATTTGAGTCTTTCCAATAGATTCATAACAATTAGTCTATACATATTATGTAATTACAGTTTTCTATTATGCTAAATAATAATCCTCACTTCTGTAACAGTAACTACATAACGTAAATTAACATCTAAAATATACATTCCGATGTATTTAAAAAAAAGGCCTGAATAGAGTCTATAAATTTTAGCGTCTATAATTATTATATTAAGTATATATAATATAATTATAATTAATTTATTTTATTATTAATTACTGTAAATATAATTTTATTATTATTTATGTTAATATTATTTTATATTAATTATATATTATTATATTTATATTATTCATATATATTATTATATTATTAAGTAAATACTATATTTATAATTTATTATATTTAATTATTCTTATATTATTAAAATCATATTTAGATAAATATTAGAAGATAACCATCAGAAGGAAGAGACTATTTATATAGTATCCTCCATATATTTATTTACATTATGTAGGAAAATATTTTCTTCTTAATATTATTATAATATATATATTGTATATGTATTAATTTATTATTTATTGATATATTATATATCATTATTATTATATTTATTTACCACACATTCTATTCTATAGTATTAATATTATTATGTATCTATTATTATTATTATTATACTAATAGTAATTATTATAATATATATTATATATTAATTTATATATATAATTATAATATATAATAATTATTCTAATATACACCAAATCTCCAATAAAAATTAAATTATAAGTACTGTGATAATATTGTAGTTTACTTAAATCATATTATTATGATCTTTTCTTGTTATTTACTAATAAATAAAAATATATCTGTTACTTAGTGAGGTTTTATATTAAGCTCTATGCATGCATAAATATTGTATAATAATGTTAAGTATGGAAAATAGATTATCGGGTAGTAATTGGTCTAAGACATTATCTCATTGTGGTTAGTACAGTGTATATGATTATATTATTTATCTGCATCGACAATACTCTGGTTTAAGTATGAAGGTTCATGATTAATAGAAGCAATATATTGAGTAAATTATCGACTTATTAATAAATATTCATCTCATTATTAAATGAGAATAAAAATTATTAATCACAATCACTATATTATTTTATGAATAGGAACATCAACGAGACCTTTGAATATTCACATAAAGATGATTCTATTTGAAAGTGAATATTTTTGTCCGAACCGCTTTATAGCAGTGTGATTAAGTTTTATTTGTGGCAATGAGATAAAAATTGAAGACCGATGAACAAGAAGTCTAAATTCTTTGTGAAGTAAATTGAAAAATCAACCATGCTCTCAGAGTGACCGACAAAAAGAAAATTCAGAGAAAGATCTAATGTCTTTTCACGCTCGACTGCGCGCAAGTGTCGATCCCTAAGGTGACTATATATGTGATAGATAATGAGATACCGTCTAATCGAAATAGTAGTTGGGTGATGTAATGAAAGTAATACGCTCCGGGGTATAATATGCTCGCCGAAATTTCTGACGATGAAGACCTAACATAATAGATCGTCGGGTCGTTATATGAAAAGTAGTAAATGAGTCGACGTTGTTTAGTCAATAAATACACGAGGAACCACGAGTGTAAAGCTATGACAACACCACAATCATGTATAGATTTTAAATGTGTCGAGCTCACGCATCTCTTGGGACAATACAGCAACAGAAAATAGTCTGAATGAGGAATAGGACCTATAGAATAGCTAGGACTTTAATCTATAATGAAAAAAGATCGCCATGTCTTTATATACTGTTCTATCTGTTGACTAGATATCTCCTATGAAGACGAGTAAATGCAGAATTGAATATTTCTAGCGTACCTTATAAGTAATGGACGATACTGTTGCAACATACTTGAAGCCTTACTAGTTAGTAAGAGAAGTTAACTGTAAAATCCGAATCACATAATAATATTCACGAAAGCAGATTATGATTAGTGCACATGAGCAGAAAATTGTACTAGGTTATATGTTGTAAGTGTTAGATATCAGGCAGTATCAATAAGCCGATCAGAATATACTAAACACGAAGAGAGTCAGCAGGAAGATAACATCAAGTCGAGTACGAAGTTTATAAATTGGGTCGTTTATCAAATATCAAACAAGTAAACTTAGAGTGCCAATGAATAATGCGCATTAAATATATTCAAATAGATATGCCTTATTGTCTAAATCAGTTATGAGATGACAAGAGAAGCATTACTAGTTGAGTTGTCATACTAGTGAAAGAGCAATTAAGATTGTAATGAGCAACAATATTGTGCATGACAGACTTATAGTGCAAAAGTAGTATACTAGCTGACGATTTTCGATACACCACAAATACAGAGTGAATCAAACACTTAAAATTGCAGACCGTCCCCTTTACCGAGACTAATTAAATGCACGTACAAACAAGCAGAGTGAATGAATAGAGAGACACAAATAAATTTCAGAAAATATCCGATATAGAGTTTTTCAGTTCTGTCAAGACTGTGGTAATCAATCGTTATTTGGGAAGTAGCCTCCTCATAACGAAATCACAATAGCACTGACCCTGTTTATGAATAAATTTAGGCTCATTTTCTACTTTCCTCCACCCCTACTCCACAGACAGCTAGAAGACACCTACTTACCAAAAGATAGCTAATGTCCAAATGTAGCAATTTACCTATTGAAATAAAGAATCCCAAAGAAGTATACGACAGTTATGCTTATGGCTATAAATCGCACAAGAGATGCATGCCATGCTACGAACAAACCGAGTTTAGTTCTTAACGATCTCAGACGTCAGCTGGTACCAGTAACTGCCCTAGCTCAACTGTACGTCAACATTATTGTTACACGGCGAATAAATTGGGTATTTCTTGCGGAAAATTGAAGAGATCGGATAGATAACTAGCAAACAAACAACGTCATTAAGTCTAGTGACAGAAAGATGACTCGGTCCTGAGAGAACAGCTATAGAACGGACACACACCTTGATTAGGCGTTCAAAATAATAGTGAGATGATTAGAATTAAGAGAAATTCAGGGTATAAGGACCACTTTCTAGCGTTTGAAGATATTTCATCTTCACAATCGACGTATAGCTCGCAAGTAACGAAGTATGTGAGACATACATATATACTGGCTACGACGTTAATTCTACATCAAAATAGACAGAACAGACTAGTACGCAAATTTAAAGAAGAGTTCATCAGAATCAGATCTCTAATATTACTAATTTTGATCATAGTTATTAGATATCACAACTTCCTAAAATGTGATGGCCGTCATTTCGTGACAAGTGAACGTAGAATCATACTTGTAATAGCTCACATAGGAATATGATAGAATGACGAGAAAGACGCACTGGTAAAGTATTATGAAAGATGAGAGAAATCTGTTCTTTTCTTATCCTGTGAGTTAAGGTTGTATCATTCAACAGTAGCTTTTTGAAGAACTGCCATATAAATTACAAAAGTAGACTATTAGAAACCGTTTGGAATAAGATCCATATTAGAGACGATTAATAAGGTCCAAATTACTAAAATGAACATGGTGATATGAGTTATACTAAAATCTAATTAATATATGCACACAATTGGCAACAAACTTTGTCCTTTTGGCTATGTAAAGATTTGAATTATTAGGGATAGATTAAATAATGTAGTGTGTTATGAATTTGTCATATCAGATAGTATTGAGTTTATTAGTTCTTGTAACGCTCTATAAAACCTAATTTTGTGTTAATGAATTAAGAATAGCTCTTGAGACTACTTTACCGATGAGAGAAGAATGACGGTGGAAGACTTTCACCATAATAGAGAAAAAAATTATCGAGACTTTAAACCTAGAAGAATTGCAGATAATTAAATATTTTAGTAATGAATAAGTAAATGATCCGTTACAATCTTAATAATAACAGAGACTTCAGCAATTTACCATGAAGAATATGCTCTGGAAGACTTTACTTATATCACCGGAGGCACTGTCAATGTATCTGTTAATATTGCGATATCATTAGTATATATATTATGGATTAGTGTATGATGATAAGGTTCATTATTTATTTTATTCCCTCAGGTATATATCATCTCCCATCCACAGCATTGCTCTCCTAGTTCATTATAACTAATCGCTTGTGGATCTTCCTTTATTAATATTATATTTATATCATTTTATATATATTTCATTTTTTAGTATGGTAAGCAGTCGTATTGTATCTATGTCTTTAATTGTATTTATATATGGTTGTTATTACGACATTATTTTGTATGGTTATTACTTGCAATTAAAGATTCTACTGTATAAGTATCATTACCTTCAAAGAATCAAATTCATCCATGTAAAATTTTGGAACATCTGCATTTAAGAATAATTCATTCCGTTTTAGTTATGAATTTGATACAAAATAACACTACCTTTAATGATTCCAGTAAGGGAATAACATCTTCAATGTCAGGTTTAGTTCCATTCAATTTTATTATTATTTTCAATACTGTAAAAGAGCTTTGATAAACTGCAAAAATAATCTAATGTTATCTTTTATTTTAACTTTGGGATTGAGTTGGCTGAGATTAAATTCTCCTTAAAGTTTAAATGGGGGGGGGGGACTACCCCAAATCTCCTACAGGGAAATAGTCGATAGGACAAAACGTCGACAGGAAGTTTAAATGTGGAGGGACTACCCCAAATCTCGGACAGGGAAATAGTCGATAGGACAAAACGTCGACAGGACGTCCCTAATATGAGTTGCATTATTTGTCACATACTCTTCCGTTTCGTGTGCGTGGGGGATAGCCCAAATGGTCGACAGGAGAAGTAATAATCGAAATTCATCGATATCAACCTGCATTCCATTACCTTTGAATATTTTTCTTCCACTCTTCGATCACAGTCTTCTGCCAAAGAAATAAAACAATAAACACAAATGAGGCATTCGGTTAAGAGAGTACATATTTTATAATGAATTTGTACATTGAGGACTTCTATTATATTTTATGAAAACTAGTACGTAAGCAAGAGATTCAGTATTACAAGTCTCTACAAAGAGGTAGTATCTATCATATCTTAGACTTTCTATTTCAATTCTTCATCTTTAACCATTGCATTAAGAAAATTTTCAGGAAGTAGACAATAGGCGTTGCCTTGAAAGTTTCATAATGGGTTTCATATCATTAAATGGGAGAAGATTTAGCCTTGTAATTGAATTGAATAGAATACGATGGCATTCATGATAATTCGATGATGCCTTAATCAATACCATGCTTTGCGCGCTGGCGGCTCCACGCGGTCGACTTGCAATAATACATTAACAATATAACTAATAATTATAGTCAGACTTTCGATTGGAGAACTAATATTACCCGTAGATTTATTAATATAAACACAAGTTAGCCTTATGCAAGTATGTAAGCCATTCGGTGCACTGTTATCGCACGCTTATGAGCGACCAATTTTATGGCTACCCCAATATTTAGCTATGTCCAATCACAGTACCTTACAGTAATCAAACAGAAAATCTCTATGACACTATAATATTCTTACAATCTCCATATCAAAAAATCCGTCAATAGATTGAAAAGTTAATCTATATATTTAAACTTTAAATACTGTTCTCGTCGAAATATTCCCAAAGAACATACTTGCCAATGATCCACCGAAAAGATGGCCAGTTGTTACATTATCAAAGCTTTTCTGAAAGAACCCATAAATGAAGCTCATTTGATGTAGCGTACAAACCTTGCGGTATCAGTTTTCGTCCCAATTTAATAACTTCAAAGTTGTACACCTAAGCCATTGATTGGACCTGTATTGATATCCAGTATTATCCAGAAGGATACCCTGAATACTATCAATGCTATTAAAATCTCCTTGAAATACGCTAAAAAAATTCTGATCAGCAAGCAGTTGCCATTACAGAATTAAGGGACAAGGTTCGGATGGATAGAAATGAAATGTACCCCACTGAGAGGTGCGACCATGATTCACTATGAATGTAATAGTAACATGCCCCCACTCCATTACACCACTTCCATCTCCATACTACCTATACTACCTCACTCAACATTTCCTTATATAGTTTAAAGATCCTAACTCATATACCATTTCCAGCGAACAGCTTGTACAAGTCAGTCTGAGGTGCGCTAGTAAAGCACAGGTACTTCTATCTACACCCTTCACCTTAGATTGGCTCTGTCTTATTGCATTGTCTAAATCATATATTCGAATATGCCAATTCGCCTCAGTAAAGAATGTTATATCATGAAGTAAAGTCACAGCAATAATCCTTAGCACAAATTAGACGAACATCACCTCTGAACTGAGATGCCATTAGCCCTACCTCTGGGAGTAGCACTTTAATATTCGAGACAGAATCTTTTCTGCATCGAGCCTCCCCGACTCAATCCTGATAAGAAAGAGACATTTGTTATATACTCATATTGCTAATCATAAACAACTAAGTATCCATAAGATACACATCAACAACGATAAAGACGCTACTATTAGCAATGATACCAATGAAGCAGCAGTCTTCTGTTGCATGATCTTGAAGCATCTGATATGCTATTTCGCTATACTCAAACTGTTAAATCCCCACAACGTCGATTAAAACATCAAACTCATACCTCACCGTACTATAAGCACTCTCATGCTATTGATGAAATATGTCGATCAACTTATACGGTCCACTTTTCCCTTTCTTTGACACTTATTATATAAGCTCCTCCATTAAAATTATGACAATCTCAAGAGCATAACACATGAGTATATATAGGACTTTCACAATTTTCAATCTTGCAGTCTCACTTATCCTAATATATCACGAGTCCATCTAACCTTCCTAGTACAAATGCGCGTGCACTGCACACTATATGATCTCACACACAACACACTCTAATCTAATTTAGAATGAAGATTTCTTTGTAAACAGGTGAACAAATCAATAAGTTCAGGTTAAAATCGTCCTTCACAACCCTATACACGAGTTATATCACCAATCTAATACCTTTAGAAAAAGAGACTGCTGTCAAAGAGGCAGCCTAGGATACATTTCTTCTATATACGATTTACCTCATTGCAAATTTTCGGAAATGTTATCTTAAAATCAAAACCAGCATAAGAACATAAAATAATAATTTAAATACTTCAAGAGTTTAGTACTAGTACTACTAGTCTACGATTATATAATTCACTGTGCCACCTTGGATACCCAACCTTTTATATTACTAATAAGCTGAAATTTAATACACATATATTTAAGTTATCAGTTATACACACAGAAACCAAATAAAATATATATAAAATTGCAACAACTATACACAAATACTTATATTCTTACTGCACTTTGTATTCTCAATTATACACTAGTTCACCTTATTTATAATCTAACTAACGATACCTATAGATAATTTATAAGAACCAATATATAAACTTATATATCCAAAACGTATTATATTCACTATCTATTATAATATATTAAGCATGATTATTTACTACCCCGGTATAAATCCCCTAAAGTGAGCTCGATACACCTAAGTCACCCTACATTTACTATTCATTACTTTATATATATATTATTTCCTAAATTTTCGCTTATAATATAATTAATTACCTTAAAACTTTATATTGTAGAAAGTAATAATTTTTCTATAAAGATAACTACTAAATTATTATGAGTTATAACGCTGTAAGGTTGATCACGACAACCGCTTCACAAAATGCGTCAGCCAGATGAAGCAATAGTGTTACATCATTCCAAATCGCTAAGCACTGTATTCAGGTGAAAAGGCCCTTAACTAATATATTTGTGACTTCATTATCTATAGGTAGTTACAACTACCGCCAACGATACGCACCAAATCATATATAAAAAAATAAAAGAGTTAAAAAAAAAACTTACCCTTTATTTTATATTATATAATATAAATATTATATATATATATACTATATTTAATTTATATAATATATTTATAATTATATATATATTTCTATAATTAATATATATTTTATATATCATTTCTTTTTTTGACGTGTAAGTATAATAATTACGTATATTAAGATTATATACATATTAATGTGTACTTTATATATTGTTTTATTACTAATACCGTCTCCCTGACACCGATTCGCAGAGGTTACCTCAGAATCCTAATTACTGGCCATTGGCAAAGACGGTTCATAACATCTTTAATTTCCTCAACATCCCTTTTCAAAAGGTGCTGCCTTTCTCTTTTGACGAAGGGTACACACCTTGCTATTCCCCTCTCCTAACATTTGCTTGGCTCTGACATCTCTCTCCAAATCTAGCCATCCTGCTGCCCTGTTAAAAGCATCATTTCTGTCTCACGCCGCATTTCACGATGAATTTACTCCAGTGTTATGTACGGCTCTAAATAGGATAAGTTTGGGCGCTTCTGCTGCTTTCTCTACCGCAACCTCTCCCCTACCCTTCCCCCTTATGCTTCAATTTTACAGCAGAGTTAACGGCTTAATGATTGCCCTTTCTCGAATTCAATCCTTAACACAAGATCACCCTTATGTCGTTTATTCAGATTCTCTAGCGCGTACAAGCCGCTTAAAACCCCTGTATTAAAAAACGCAATGTTCAGCTGTACAACAATTTCCGACTCTCCACCTCCCGTAAGAAACAAATATTTATTTTGGACTCCCTCTCATGTAGGGTAACTGCAATGAAATCGCCGACAGAGAAGCCAAAATGGCCGCCTCCTCTTCTCGAAGTTGTTCCAGCCTCCCGGATGCCATTCTACAAGGCCGCCTCCCATCAACTGTATTACGTATCTGCCTCCGACAGGCTTCGATCTGTTGGCAAGATGCTGACGAGTGATCGCGCGGAAGAAACTCAGAAATCATAAAGCCCGAACATCGGTGAGTGGTCTTCCTCCACAGACGAAAGCGCTTACATGAGTGATACTGCACGCCTCCGTATTGCCACACTAATATCACTCACAGTCACTAATGTCACGGAACCCTCCCCCCATTTGCAAATTTGCCGTCGCCACACCCGCAATCCCTGTTCATCATATCTCTCATTTGATTGTTCCCATCTGGACCCTATTCGCTATCGTTATTTTCCTATTACGGTCCATAACACCTTCTAAATATTTATCCCATATCTTATCTGTATCATCCCACATTAGCAGTGAATCTATTTCCTTATATCTTCAAGAAGTGAATATTTTTTATAGTATTTGATTTGTTATGTAATCTTAAGACCATTACTTCATGATAAAATTTATTTTAGTTTTTATATTTGACTGACTGGAATATTCATTTCACCAATCAAATCTTTCTTTGACATTTGAAATATATTATGTGACAGGGCCCTCCCATGGTGCTGATTTCAGCCCAGTGTGGCCGCTTCATTGTGGGCCGTGTGGGCCTGTACACGTAACTCAAAAATTATAGATATTATATATATATATAATAATATATAATATATATTATATATATATTATATATATAATATATATAATATATATATATATTAGTATGCGCCGATACCATGGTATCGGTGGTATCGGTCGATTTTTGAAGTATCAGTATCAGCAATTTTGTGAGTAGTAGTGTCGGTAAAATTTTGCCGATGGGTCATTCCAAGTAACTTCAACACGACATTTTCCCTGACCTTTGATTTGTATTGAAAAATGCACCACTAACAGATCTTGTGAGAAAAATGAAGGCTTTATGCAGGTCTCTAGCTCATTACGGCTCAAAATAGAACTTTGAAACTTTAGTCAAAAAGGTCAATTTTCAGAGAGTAGTCCAAGGTTAAAATACAATATCTCGGCTTCTATGGCACTTAGAAGCATCAGGTAAAGACCATTTAAAAGATCTTGAATAGCTGTACAACATTTATTAAGATGATTGTGACCTCGGAGGTCAAATAAAAAATTTGACCTTTTGTTGAATTTGAACTTGACCTTGAAAAAAAAACTATTCTTCGATTTTTTTTCAAACTTTGCTCAATTCAACACAACTTCAGTGACAGGAAACACACACTCACCACAACTTATAAACAACTTCCTCAGTAACAAGCTTTAAAACTATGCCTCAACCCAGCATGGTTCCCACAACTCTCAAAATCAACACAATAAATACAATTCTCAAAACAGCCCTCAGATATTATCCACAGCTGCACAAAAACCACCAATCCAACATTTACACGATTAACTCCATCCTCCCATCTCCACACACCTGGAGGTGGGACTCAATTCTATCAGAAAACACGAATCCATCCCACCCTGTCACCAAATCTCTCCACCACCCGACAAAACTAAATTCCCCCTTTTCACCCAGCTCAATCATACAAACACATACAACATAATTCCTCCTCTCCCTCCAAATAGGTCTTACAAATATCCATACACATCTAACCAGCACATACCTGCTAAACCGCCCAAATAACAAATTACTAAACACCCCCGCCCCAAAACACTCCCCTAGAGAAGAAACTCTGTCCAGAAGAGGCCAAATCGTCGCTCGAGCAGAATCATTCACCACCCGGGGCTCATGCATATAAATAGTATGGCCGATATGAATTAGCCGCGAACCGGATATCCGCTGAAGTTAACCGGATATCGGCCGTATATCGATAGTGAATTAAGCCGGATACCGGATATCGGCAGTCTTTAATATAGCCGCGGCGGACTAAATAAAAAAAAAAAAATTCTCACTGAATTCCTACAATTTATTTAGTTATCTTTAATTTAGAGAGTTTTTATATTGTTAAAAAATATAATAAATTAGTGAATAATGTGCTTAAATAGAATTTCACATGTAAAAATGCCAGTTTTTTTAACTTTGTTTTAAATGAAATTATGGACAGATTTTAAATATATTTTTTCAGTTGTATTACAGTTGAGTATGTAGCTTTAAACTGCAAACTAAATTTTTGTTCCAAACAGTGCATATTGGTTAAATCGCTGGGCCTAACTTGGCCGATTTCATCCCCCCCACAAAAAATTGATTGAGGGTGAATTGGGCCACCATTGTTATTCTTATTTTATTTAGCCTATATTTAAATAGTTATTATGAGACTAAAAAAATACTAATCAACAGTTAACTTATATTAACTAAAAATTAAAATAAAAAATGCAAATTTTTATGAAAATATTAATTCAAAAAGTGTCAAAATTTGTCCACGAGTGGGTTGAATGGCCACCACATTATTATTTTATTTATTATTATTATTGAATTTTAATTACTTATACTAATTTTAATATAATAAATTACTTATATTAAGTAAACATTAAAAAATATAAAATTGAATTATATATAAAAGAGGAATTTAAAAAGATGGCCAATTCACCCCACAATGGGTGGTCCGATTCAACCCTTCAAACTGAGTCTAAATAATTATTTAAACTTAATAAAACTATGATATTAGAAATACATTATTATTTTTTGTGTGCTTATGCCCTACTATAAACATGATTTCAGAAAAATAAATCAAAAAGGTATAGGAAAGTTGGGAGACGAGTATACCTAAATTGGCCAAAAATATAAGCAAATGGCAGTATACGGATTATATTAATGAATATAATATATAAATGTTCTATATATATATATATATATATATATATATATATATATATATAATATATATATATATGAATATATATAATTATATATATATATATATATATATATAATATATAAATATATAATTATATATATATATGCCATGTCTCCAGATTAGGTGCCCCATGTATCTAAAAAAAACACTATATCTACAGAAAAACTTATATATTTTGAATTCAGCGTACATTTAATGCAAGAACTAAAAAAAAAATAATTATTAATTTTAATAAATAATCAAAAAAATATTAATAATAGACGTTTCCAAACTTAATTTAAAACATGATACCCATAAAAATAAACGTTCTCCTTATTATTTTTCAATACTTAGGGGAAACTAAAAATAATTCAAAAATTAAAAATAAAATAAAAATTAAAGTTAAGTTAAAATTGAAAAATTAAAAAGCAATAGTTAGTTAAGTCAGGTCAGGTCATCAAAAAAAAAATTTAATTTCTCTAGAAACATCTATTCTACATAGAGATGCTGATGTGTGTGCTGAGGGTGTGTGTGTGTGACGCGCGCGCGTCGCGTATGTTCGCCTAACAGTGAAAGAAAATATTGGGTGACTCATGACTTTGGAACGCGAAAATTTGGGGAACGAAGAATTATCGTACAGAAACCTATTTATATATTATACTTTTTTTATACAATTATTTTTTCTTCTTCATTTTCCTCCATTACAATGTGCGCTGATTCAAAAATGTATTCAGTTTTTTACGTAGCTATAGTATTTTTTACATACATGGGACATTTAATCTCGAGGCTGACATATATATATAATATATATATATATATAATATATATATATATTATATATATTATATATATATATATATATATATATATATATATATATATATATATATTAATATATATATATATATATATAAATATATATATATATAATTAATATTAATATAAATATAGATATAATATATATATAATATATAATATACCGTATATTATTATTAATCAAGTTGGAAGTCCGCAAATCCGCAATTGCGGAATACCAAAATAAATTGAGGAAGTTGCAAAGCTAATAATTTGAAAAATGTTGTGGAAATGCATTAGCGAATCCTATTCATTCCGCAGTTACAGACTACCAAAAAAAAATGCTGAGTTCAGTGAATGCCAAAATATATAGCCACAAATTTACACGTGGCCATCTTGTACGTTTGATACGCAACACAAAATGTTTTTTTTTTGTTTTTTTTGTTGTTTTTTTCTTCAAAGGATAATGTTTTCAAACATTTTCTTTTATTTCTGATGCTAAATTTATCAATATTATAATATGATATTGAGTTTACTATTAATGACCATTCTCAATATCGATATATTTAGTTCTCGATGGTCCTATAAAGTATAATCGATATTGACCATTATTCGTAGCACCACTTTTCTTAATAGCAGACGTTTATTTATTATAAAACATTGCATTTTTATCAAGTTTTGTGCCCTAATATTGCTTATTTTTTATATTTTATCACTGAAGGCGGTAACATTGAGAATAAAATTCGTGTTTTTTTTTTATTAAATTTTCTGAACTAAAATTCTTCGCTAATTACTGGTAAATAATACAATCCTTAAACACGTTAAAATAAGCAGTGTAATTACTATTAGTAAATTACATATACCTTAAACTGAGAATTAAAATTGTGCTGGCTAAAAATGCATTTAACATGTGTCTGTAGCTAATTACCATATAATATCATATTTTTACCATATATTTTAATATTTTTATAAATAGATATTATAATTTAATATTACCATATTTTACCATATTTATGAAATTTGTCACCACCAAATTTCAGATTAAATGTATTGTACATCAACTATAAATGAGAATAAAATAATATAACATTGTACCCAACATCGAAAATCTAAACAAGTATATATATATATATTATATATATATATATATATATATATATATATATATATATATATATATATATATATTATATATATATATATATATATATATTTTATAATAATATAATATATATATAATATATAATTTTTCAAATTATTGGAATATTTCCCCAAACAGGAAAACCCTACTAGAAGTAATATCCGTTATCCGCCGATAAACAATGATATCCCCGGATACGGATAGTCAAAAACTGCCGGATAGGCCGGATACCGATAGTTCTGGATATCCGGCCCCATCCCTAATATTAAACTACAGATTCAACTAGTCGAGGGACTCTTTAAAATATATTTTTGTTTCTTTTTTTTTTTTTTTTTTTTTTTTTTTTTCTTTTTTTTTTTTTTTTTGTTTTTTTTTTTTTTTTTTTTTTTTTTTTTTTTTTTTTTTTTTTTTTTTTTTTTTTTTTTTTATTGTTTTTTTTTTCTCTTTTTTTTTTTTTTTTTTTATATTTTATTTTTGTTTTTTTTTTATTATGTCAATTTTTTTTATCACAAGACCTTATTATATTATACCTCCTTCTGAGGTGCCCTGCTCTCGACGCCCCCGCACCTGATTCTTTAAACCTCTTTCCTGACCTGTGAACCGCCAGAGCGGCAGCCGGCTCCTGAAGAAATGTGGCCCTCCAATTAAGTGGCCAGGGCAGAAGTAAGTAAGTAAGTAAGGTATATATATATAATAATAAATATATATAATATAAATATAATATAATATAAGATCTATTATATATAATATAATATATATATATATATTATATATATATATATATATATTCTTTTATATATATATTATCTAGTATATTATATATATATAATATATAATATGTATATACTCTTTCTGGCTCCACACCTTCCCCAAGATTGGGGGTTAGGTGCTGTACAAGCATCGGAAAAGAAAAAGCAGTAGGAAGAACATGACAACGTCGAAAAGAAAGCCCAGACTACCGCTCTGTAACATTAATTAGTGAGAGCTCGTCACAGACAGAAAATCCACCTAGAGCATCATAGGACCGCGACGGACCCTCACTATGCCATATCGTCAATGTAAGTCATCCCCTGGCCCAGGCGGGCCAACAACCATCCCCCATACAAAAACATAATTATTATATATATATATATAATTAATATATTATATATATATAATATATATATATAATATACTAATAATATATATTTATATATATATAATAATATATATATATATATAATAATATATAATAATATATATATAAAATAGAAAATATATATAATATCATATATATATATATCATATATATATATATATATAATATATATACAATATATATTAATAATATATATATAATATATATATATAAAATATATAATTATATATATATATATATATATATAATATAGTAGTATATATATAAAAGCGAGACAGGTCAGGGGGTTCAAACCCCCCCCCCCCCCCCAATTATATAATCAAAATTATTGATTCCTTAAGTCTCTTAATTTTAATAATAATAATAATAAATAATTAATGAATAATAATAAATAATAATAATAAGTAATAATAATAAATAAAATAAAATAATAATAATAATAATTTAATAGTTAAATCAATTGAAAATTAAAAGTATTTATAATGAAATGATTTATTTTAATGTATTTAACGGTTCATAGGTCAATGACTGATTCCTCATATATTTAAAATATTTAGACCAGGACTTAAATGAAGTTTTCAAGTTTGCAGATGTTAAAAAATTGGCTACCTCAGAAGAATAATATGATGTATTAAATTTAAAGAAACATGTGAGCCTGTAATCGTTGATATGAGCAGTTGAGTTCCTTCTTCACTTAAACTTTCCTTCTCATAATCCATGGTTCATCGTGCTTGTTCTCTGACCATTCTGGTTAAGAACAGTGCGATGGGGTGGAAAAATCTTCCTATCACTCCGCTAATTTCATTCAGCTAAAAATCGTCAGGAATCCTCTTCACGATGAGCAAAGCGGCTTTTCATCAAATGAAATGTGTAACCTCATTGTTCTCCTATGACAAATCTTTCTGCTTATCAAAAACACTCTAAAACTTCTGTAAACTTGCCTTCTCCTCTTATTCGATCTGATGTTCTGTTTGCTAATCTTCAACTGAAAAGCAGCTCTTCGGCCCCTATTTCTTTACTCAACCCTGAAGATTCTGCATTCCTCTCCTCCTCCTTCTCTCAGAGTGTTCTATGCCTTTGCCTGATTAATATATCGCGTGCATGGCTCTGAAAATTATGAACGTAGGAAGTACGGGTGGCCCGGATGCCATTCCTCCGAATTTGAGGGCAGGGCTTCCGCTATCCCCCCCTCGATCAACTATATTCTCTATGTCCAAATACTAGCAATTTCCCAGTGTTGGAAGCTCACACAATTCCAACCTATTCCGAAAAATGACGCCGCTCTGACCTTCTAAACTATCGCCCTCACAGCTCTCAATGTATCTTTTTATATTTAAAATTTGAAACCCTTCTCAAACTCTCACTCTAGATTATCTGAATCTCATTCCTCTTTCTGACGCCAGATGGCTTTCTGCGCTCAGTCTACTACGAATATACTTTCCTATCTAACGATTTATGTTTTCCGCTCGAGAACACATGATACTTGCTTGTGGCGCTTTACCATATCAAAAAATTTGACCGAGTATGCACGCTCACTCTCTCCAAGCTCCCCTCCTTGGGTTTCCTCCTTCTCTTGCTTACTCTTGTCTAGCTTTCTTCCAAATCGTTCAATATCGGCTGTTGTTGATCGACTCTTCTTTTTCTGTCAATAGTGTGTCCTCAGGGTTCTGCTTATCTTTCCCAGAAAATTCGCACTCTATCACATACCCCAGATTGGGGACCATAGCCGACAATCCACACATCACTTGACCTTTCAAGCTAAATTTAACCATTAAATTCTAGTATCACACACACAAAATCTACTCATAGCTCTGTACGACAAGTCACTCATCAGAACTGCAACACCTTCTATCCCCTCTCATTCCTTCCACACCAGCACAAACACATTTCACCACCACACTACTTCATTTTTCACGTTCCTTTCATATTTTGTCAGTCAAGCACCAAACAAAATTTGTCCTTTCTAAATAAATCCATATCCATCACCTCTCTCCTCACATTTATTCCTCTGACATTCCATGCCGAAAGATAGAAAGTCGCTTAAAGAGAAGGCCGCTTACTGAATCCGACCTTCTCCGAGCATGCATTAACATCCTGCAAAAGATAAGTGTAGGGCCAGCCAAACAACTACACGTCTCTAGCGCCTCTACGACCGCAGGACACCACGATGTGAGCAATTTTTCTCCCCACACATAGGATTATAAGGATACGATTCTGTAAAGTATAGAGAGTGGGGTGGATCTATAAGTAGTGTATAGATATGGGATAAAAGGTGTGCGCTATATTTTCTGAGGATGAATGGAATAACGCAGAACAGAAAGGCAAAACCATTGCACTGAAGTCATATCATACCCAATCAAAATGGTATTATATATAATATAATATATATATAATATACTATATATATATATATATAATAATTATATATATATAATTATAAAATATATATATATATATAATATATATATATAATATATATATATATATATAATATATATATATTATATATATATAATTATTGAGCTTTAATATTATCCAAAATTCTTAATATTTGTTTCAATTAATCGCAAAATACGAGACGATTGAAAAAAAATGCCGATTGCCGATGGACGACTGACGATTGAAAAAAATATGCCGATGACGATGACGATTAATCGTCCCATCAGTAATATAAATGGGTATTTGTCTTAAGCAGTCGTTGTGTTAATATAGGCTGAAGATTTAAAACTACTAAAATGACACAAGTTTTTGAACTGTAAATTAATTTACAAGAATTTTAATAATTAAATAGGAAAAATAAAATTACAAGATTTTTAATAATCAAATAAGAATAATAATCGTAAGAAAACTTTAAAAAATTCATTCTTGTCAGAGAAAAGCATATTCCATCGTCGAAATATTGAAAATTAGACTGAAAATTTCTAAAAGCAGCATAATTCTTGCAATTAGTAGATTAGACATATAGCAAAAAAGATAAACATAAAAAAGGGGCCTTATGTTTTTAAATGCTTTTTTAAGAGTACAAGTTACTCGTTAGTCGAGTGGCTTCGTAATTATTTTATTAGAATAATTAAATAAAAAGAACAAATCTAGACAGGGAATAAAGGATAGTAAGAGGCTTTATTGCTGTTTTTAATAAGTTTCTAGATCCCCAGTAACTTAAATTATTCTTATCGCTTTCAAAGAGATTGCCCATTACTGTGATTTGCTTATCATTCAAGCTTTGTAAAAAAATATTTCTTATCAAAGCAGTATAAATTTCTCATAAATAATAAAAAAGTTTTGTGAGAATAGTTCATTGTTTATCCTCCCCATGACGTAAGTCGATAATAATAATAATAATAATGCCTCCTCATATCCTCTCCACATACTCTTTAAGTGCGGTGCGAGCCCGTCGCCGCCAAAAATCCATCTTTGAGCTTCAGAAGCTAGTAAGAGGAGTAATTGTAATAGTAGATAATTTATAGGAGGAGGTTACTGCATATTCTTTGCAATCTTATTCTTACTTAATCGATACTTATATCATGCTTTTCTATAATGATTGGCTTAGTTAGCATCAAATTTCCTATCAAATAAATTTGTTGCAAAGACTAATATTTTAAAATTAGGTACTGTATTCTCCAAGTCATCCTCTAAAGGCAGGATCATGCTCGAAATAATTATACTGGCTAAAGCTTCTACAAAAGATTTAATTAAAAATATAAAACTGAAGTGATTTAAATTGTGGACTTCTCACCAAATTGTTACACTATTTTTCCCCTTCCCCTAAATACCTGTACAAGCCACCTAGTAAATACTTCACATTGTTGTTGTTTATTTCAGAGCACTGTTGTGACAACAGGAGTCATCATTGATGTTGGCGAAACACTTAGGCAGCCAAATGAGAATGACCAACGTGAACCTCCAACTCAGTTGTGATGTAATTAATAATACTTAAAAAAAAAATATTAATAATGATTATTATTATTATTTTTATTATATTATTATTATTATTATTATTATTATTATTATTATTATTATTATTATTATTATTATTATTATTATTATTATTATTATTATTATTATTATGTGCATGTATTTTATCAATAATAATTATCTTGATATATTTAATCATTGTACTCCACTATTCTAAGTTGCTAGTCAACATTATATATATATATATAGTATATATATATATATGATATATATAGTGTGAGAATAATATTATAAATATATAATATATTATTATATATATATATATATTATATATATATATAATAATAATATATATATATATATATATTATATATATATATAGTTTATATAATATATAATATATATATATATATATAATATATATACTATATATATATATATTATATATATAGTATATATATATATATATATAATATATAATATATATATATATATATTTAGGGGCGTGCTAGTGTGAGAAGAATTATAAAATGAGAAAGGAACGTATTAAGATGTTGTGTAGGAAAGGGTAAACGAGAGAATAAATGAAGGATGTTGATGTTTTGTCATGTTGAAAGGATGAATGATAGACGGTTTTTAAGCGGATGTATAGCTTTGGGATGCGAGTGTGTTGGAACCGACCGGCTGGAGACCGAAGAAATAATGGATTGAGTCAGTAAAGGAATGTCTGCAGAGAGAAATGCGAGTTGCAGAGCGAGAGAAAGGCCTGATAGAGAGCAGGGTTCACACTTCTGAAAGTCAGCGAAAGTCAGGGAAAAAAAAATTGTCAGGACGTTTTAAAATATGCCTGAAAGTCAGGAAATCCAAAAAAGTCATGTAAAATTCAGGAAATCTTTAAAAATGATATAATTGAAAATATCCAGGACCATGTACATATTTTTTATATAATATTTTTTTCCTTACTGATAATTGTGGAATGAGAAAGTATTTGATAAGTGAATGAAATGGATGGGCAGGAATGACTTTCCATAAATCTACTTCTATTCTGTTTTTTTCTATTTTAGTTCACTATTACCTACTATTCTCCTATTCTGTTCGTAGAAGTTGTTCCAAGTTACATCCTTTCTATTGAAGGATTGGTAATATGATGTGTTTTAGACTGTGGACTAGACTAATCGTTTATATCTTTCCTTTTTAGGAATTATACTTTTTGAGTTGTGCCACAATCAATTTGTGCAGTTGAAGGTATTTATTATTTTTATAGAAAAATATTTTAAGAAAGAAAAAAAAAAACTTAACTTTAACGACCAGATGTTGACGTCAAACTACCTGGTCCATTCCTGTTCACAGATTTACATGTCTCGTACTAATAATTATGGAAAGATTCTTAAGTCCAGTAAAATGCCTGCTACCAACAACAACTAAGCTTTGCATTACGGATTACATACAAACTGAATGCCAGACTGTGTCAAATCAAAAAAAGACAAGAAATGATATTTAAATATATCCTTCTGAAGTACAAGCCTGTCCAATGGCTCTCATCATTTCCTAGTATAATTTTTTCATCAGCCAGAACAAAGGCAAACAAAGATTTGATTATTGCATAGAGCATTGTACACCAATAACTGAATCACAGAATCTGTTGCTGAGAAAGAAAAAACACTACACTCTACTTGCAGTGAAGCTCATTCTACCTGAATTAAAATCAAAAATATTTGATGGATTGTCCGTCTAAGAGACTTATGAGTTTTTTTTCTTCTTATAGCACCTGAGAATCAAATGTTATGCGGAAATTGTGCAAATTTAAATTAGACTGATATTTCCATGAATTGCGACAGTGGAAGGAGTGTTTTCTATAAATTAAGCAATTTATTGCAGAATCTGAAAGAACATAGTCTGATTCTCAAAGAAACAGTGCACAATTCTATAAGATCTCATGAAAGTATCCAATAAAGTTCCTATCACTCACAAAAATGTGACAAATTTAAGAAATTTAAAGATATGAAGAAACATCTCAAAGAGTCAAAAACAGAAAGAAAAAGAAGAGAATAAAAAGGGTGGAAAAAAGAATATTATCCAAACAGATCTAAACTTGAAGAGCAGAGAAAGATTTGTTAAAACTGAAGGCTTTAACAGAAAAAGCCGCTATAAAATCAAAAATTCAAATGCTTGAGAAGAAAAGTTAATCTAAATCTCCCATTAGACTTTTGGATTACAGTGACCTATTCACCTAGTATTTATGTAAGCTTTTTAATATTTCTTTTGTAAAATAAAAACGTTTCTTTGAAAAAAATAAAAAAAGAGTGCGTTGGACGGCTAGGAATTGTATAGGCTATTACTAAAATAAAAAAAAAATATTTTTTTAATCATGAGACATTGAACAATTTCTTAAGTAAGTTTTCAATAATTTTAATGTATGAACTGAGTAAATAGGCTGCAATAATAATTAATAGATATTTTAACACCAAAAATAACGAACACCCTGGTCAGGGAAAATTTGCAGATTGGGAAAGTCAGGGAAATCAAATTCCAAATTTTAGTGTGAACCCTGGAGAGAAGGGGTTTTGTGAGGCGGGTATGGTTGTGGCTACCTGGCCAAGGGATGAAACCCTACACTGACGATTTACCATAGTGAGGATCGTCGCGTTTCCGTGAAGCTCTAGCGTGATTTCTAACTGCGCACGATTCTTACTTAATTAATGTACAGAAGGGGCGTAAGCTGGGCTTTCTTTTCGACTTTGTCATATTCTTCTACTGCTTCTTTTCCGATGCATGTACGCATTACCCCAGTCTTGGGGAGGAAAAGGTAGATGAAGAATAATATATAGTATAATATATATATATATATACTATAATATATATATATATATATATATATATAATTATATATATATATAATATATTATTATATAGTTATATATATATATAATATATATATA
>JABUQX010080004.1:0-2500 GCA_015478945.1 Trachelipus rathkii
GATGTTAGGAGAGTTGGAGGGAACACTTCGAAAATCTGCATAACATGGACAGTGATGAAGAGAGGATAGTGAATGTGTGTGAGTTTGATTGTACAAGAAGAAATATATTTTGGGAAGGAGGCATTATGAGTAGAGTGAGAAAGCTGAAGAATGGTAAATCAGCAGGTATAGATGGAATTACTGGTGAAATTATCAAGAATGGAGGCGAGATTGTGATTGATTGGTAGAAGTTGTGTAACAGCGTTTATGAATGGTATAGTTCGAACGATTGGAGGAGAGCAGTAATAGGACAATTATATAAGGGTAAAGGAGAACTGTATTAGAATTAGTTTGAGTGTTGTAAGGAAGAAATATGCTGGTAATTTGGTTGAAGGAGTGCGTCGAGGGACTGATGGTGAAGAACAAAGTGCATTTAGGAAATGGTAGAAGATCTGCAGATCAAGTTTCACATTGAAACAAATAGAAAGAAGAAAAATAAATTGAGCTTAGGTTTTATGGACTTGCAACACGCGTATGGCAGAAAAATAGAATTGATCTTAGGTATTATGAATTTGCAACAGGCGTACGGCAGGATTAATGGGGAAGCTTTGTGGCAGGTGTGGTGATATATGGTGTTGGTGGTAGGCTTCTGAATGGAATCGAAAATATATATGTCAATAGTGACTGAAGTATAGGAGACATGATAGGTGGGCGGGACTGTGGGTTTCATATTAACTGTGGGTGAGGCAGGGGATCTGTTATGTGTCTCTATGGCTATTTAATTTGTGTATGGATGGAGTGATGAAGAATTGGGAGGTAGGGTAGGGGTGTGTTAGACTGATGGAATGATCGAAATGGAAGTTATGGTTTGGATTTTGTGTAGCGAATCTGAAGAAAGTTTAAGAGGATTGGTAGAAGGGTTTGATAGTTTGTGTAAAAGGAAGGATTTTAAGTAAATGTAGATAGAGTAAGGTAATGGCAGTGGGTGAGGAGAGTCCACGTTGTGAAATCATGTTGGATGGTGAGCAATTGGATCAAGTATATGTCCGAGTTTAAATATTTAGGTTATATATTGGGTGAATGTAGTAGGAAAGTGTCTGATGCAATTGAATGTAAAAGGAATAAGTATGAGTACGCTAGGGTTCTACAACCTTTTTTTTTATTATAATTTTTTTTTTTTGCTAAAAACCAGCCAACTAGGCTTAGTCAAAATATTCTATGCTATACCCAAATCATCCATATACCTATCTAACCCTTTCTTAAATGCTGCTAATGAGTTGCACTCAACAACCTGCTGTGCAAACCATTCCAAAAATTAACAACTGTATTGCTGAAAGAATGCTTTCGTATGTCAAGATGGCTAGCTTTCTTCTTAATTTTCTTATTGTGTCCCCTGGTTTCCCGTCCATGGTCTACAATGAAGAATTATTGGCCTCTGTGTTGTCAATAGATGTTAACATTTTGAAGACTTCTATCATGTCCCCTCTGAGAAATCGTCTTTCTTCGGAAAACATTCCTAATACCTAACTATATATATATATATATATATATATATATATATATATATATATATATATATATATATATATATATATATATATATATATATATGCGCTCCTAGCTCAATGGTAGAGAACTCAGCAGCTGCGAGGAGGGCGGGTTCAAGACTGGGTGGGCGAGAAGGCGTGAGCTGACTGCTCATGAAGCTTCAGCAGTCTCACTCAGGCGTTAATGAGTTCATTGGCACTACTAATAGGAAAACTTTTGGCATCCAGACTGGGCCTGGCCAGCCAAGCGGAATAGTCGTTAGGCCCGTGGAACCCAAGGATCTTTCTCGGTGGTTTTCTTAGAAGGCCATGACCTTCCTGGGGAGGAGACGTTTATATATATATATATATATATATATATATATATATATATATATATATATATATATATATATATATATATATATATATATGCTACTATATATACTATATATATATATATATATATATATCTTCTTCCACTTTTTTCATTTAATTCTACCCTGGTCGATTCTGGCATCCCCCCTCCCACCTCCTTCTTCTCTCAGGTTTCCCATGTCTTTACCTATAATTACACATGATCGTGTGCATCTATAACACTCCAGGAAGGCTGAGTAGCCGGATGGCATTCCTTCCCGTGTTTTTGAGGAGTGGCTGAGCTGGCGGCTTTCCCCATTCAACTCTATATCTTTATCCTTAATACTGATCACTTTTCCTCTAGTGCTGGAAGCGCACTTTATGTCCAACCGATCCCGAGAAAAAGGTAGCCGCTCTGATCCTTCTAACTATCGCCTATAGCTCTCACTTGTATTCTCTCTAAAATCTTTGTAACTCTTCTTAACTCTTATTTCCTGGATCATCTGGAGTCTATTCCCTTCTTTCAGATCATCAGTATAACTTTCGTCGCTCGAGGTCAACTGGTGACATATACTTTCTATCTAACTGATTTATAGTCTTCTGCCTTAGGGACCATGTGGGAGTGTAACGTGGTGGCG
>JABUQX010080004.1:7500-25174 GCA_015478945.1 Trachelipus rathkii
GCAGTGCCTTTCAAAGGATTATACTAAAACTTTTACCAGCTCATCTTGACCATAGCACAGTTCTGCAGGCTGTACTCTAATAGATGACTGAGTTTATAAGAAAGAGCATTTGCAAACTACCCACTATATTTCTCATACCTCAGTGATCAATCAAATCTGAACCCAAAGCAAAAACTATTATATAATAAGGAATATAAAAGATGTCTTGAGTGTAAATCTTAAGCTAAGTTTATTTGAAATTTGTATTTTAAATTTTGAACACTCTGTATATACGTGTGAATGTTTGTTTGAAAGTTCATTCCACACATTCCAACCTGAATTACACTAAAGTCTTGAACCAGAAAACAGGGATCATAAAAACATCGGACACTGAATAATTTATCGGAAAGTATGTGCGTTCCATAGGTTCGTCCATACTTCTTTTGTAAATAAATAGACCTAACCTAACAGGTAACCTAATGATAAGTTAATATCTCTAAATTTCCTAACCTGATGGTTTACCTTTCCCTTAACCTTAAACTAAAATCTTGTATATAAAATATATTTCAATTATATTATAATAAAAAATAAAAGATCTTTTTCTTTCTATCCTTCTTCTCTATCATCTATAAAGTACCCTCTTCTTGAATCTAATAAAAATAAAGTGTAACATTGTAACTTCTAAACCAACACAAGTCACACACAGGCGATCAGCACCAATGAATGTTAACAAGGTCCCAGAGGCATAGCAACCTCCGCTAGGAATTCCTTGACATGCCTGATAGTGCCTAGAAGTGAAGCAATAGGAGAAGATCATATCTCACTTTTCTTCAAGGTACCCTTATATATTTTTCTTACTTTTCTTTACTGTTCTTTTTATATTCCCGATTATTACTTATTTATTAAAATTTCTAAATAGTCTTAAACAACTGAATTAAATTATTCTTTGATTTTGTGTACTACTTGGAGAACAAGGCTTTATAACGATAAGGCTTTTATCCGGTGCACTTTTTATGCCTTACTGCCCTGTTCTCCGTAACATAAGTAACATAAAATTAAAGTGGCGCCCGAACAGGGACTTTGTTTCCGTTCGGTGCTGTCACAGTTGTGACTAGATTATCTGTCACCAGAATCTTCACAGAAAACACTAAGATATTATACACTTTATTACATTAGAATAGTCTGGTTCAAGTATCCACAGACACTTGTGTGAATTGTATGATAGTAGAGTGGTTGAAAAAGCGGAAATTTAAAGAAATGGCTGACAATCGCTCTTACGAGGAGTCTCAGCAAAAGGCCTTAGCGGACCTTTTGACGAGAGAAGAAGTGGAAATAGCTACAGATGATAATGAATTAAAGGGCTCTGACCTAAATCATAAATTAAAGAATTCGGCTGATAAGCCTACAGTTAACAAGAAACAGATGAAACCAAAAAGTACCAGTTTACAACACCTGAATCTTTCCGATACAGAAACAGTAAATAACATAATCAAACAGTTTCAACAGGATAAAGATGCACTTGTGAATACATTAGCTAAAAACAATATACATTTAGATGAACACAGACAGCATGCTACACCTCACATAAGCCTTGATCAATATTTAGAAGACAATAAATCTTTATTAGATGATGATTCATCACAAGAAGAACAAGAATACTCAGATATTGAACACGCTGAACATAATACAGAAAAACAGAGGGAAGAATATTCCCAAAGTACACATCCAGTACCTAAAAACAGATCACCCAGACAAGTTCAAACACAAAAACATGAAAGAAAAGAAAATAACTTAATTGACCTTGACACTGAAATTAAAAACTCTCTACTTAAACCACCTTCACAAAACCATTATAATGATAATTATACACAGTCTCAAAACAGATCTCATTATAGACATGCGCAGACACCGCCACAGGCACAGTCACGGACATATAAAATTCAAGGGTTTGAACCAGAGGATTCATATGAATATATGGGTCCTGGGTTGAAAAAACGTTTGGATTCAATGGAAAAGCTACAGCACTCTTGACACAATTAGTCAGGGCATCACAAAAATTTAAAAGTTGTTGATCCGGGAAAGTATAAATACGAGACGGATCAAAACTTCCTCGTTTACCTGAAGGATTTTGAAGCCTACTGTAGTCTTCACTATCCTAAAGCGCCTCACCAATGGTTACGTCTATTAGGTCGTCAATTGGAGGGCAGCTTTGCTCAACTTTATCAGATCCTTACTAAGGACGACCGAGATTACTTTTCTGTTAGAGATACACTAGTGAGTTGGTATCAAACAGAAGAAAAGCGGAAAAACGAGTATAAGCTTAAAGCTTATTACTCCGCACATAGAGAGAGTGGCGAGAGTATCAGAATGTATGCTCTGAGGTTGGAAAGGCTAGCCAGACGAGCATATCGTGGCTTAGACATGAGGGAGCATGATTCTTTACGGACTGCTTTCCTCTGTAGTCTTCCACCTTACATAGAAAAGAGTGTGAGAGAATATATCAAGATGAAAGATAATGATAGTGATGTGCGCACTCCTTGGGAAAAGATCGTGGGTTTCGCCGACTCTCTCGAATCAGACAACACTGAGTTCCCTAATTCCATCGAACAATCCTCAACAGAACACTTAAAAAAGCCAACTCACTCACACAAACCACATTCCAAGACAGTTAATTTAAATGAGACACTAGAATCAGTAATTGAAATAAATACAGTTGCTCCTAGTTGGACAGAGGTTTTTCAGAATAAAACACAGAACAGAACAAATAAAACACAACCTCGTCAATCACAAAACACTAATCGTAATCCTCCAAATAAAACAAACGGTTCCCGATTCTTTAGGGATAACAGTAACAGTCAACAACAAAATCGTCCACCACCACAGCACTACACTAACCCTAGGGCAAACACAGATAGGAAACAGATGGTGTGCGAGTATTGTGAGTATCGGGGACATCAGATGAGTGAATGTTACAAGTATCTGGGGATATGTGCGTACTGCAAGAAAAAGGGGCATATAAGGAGTGAATGTCGTTCTATTAAATCCCCTCGTTCATCACCCACTCTGGAAAGGAAGATTATTTGTCCTTTCTGTGAGGGACCACACCCGGGTATTAGATGCACACACAGAACACCTCCCCGAAATAACACATCCGCTCCCGACACTAGTAAACACAGATCCCCTAATGACCAAGCTCAAGGAGCTATAAAAAAGGTGTATACCAGGAGTTCGCCTCAGAAGCCTAAACCAGATTCTTATGCTTCTAACGCTGCTGCGACAACAGAAAAAGCGCTTCCCCATTCCGAATCTTTAAACTATTAGCCTCCACAGGAATGAGTCAGCCTGTGGAGACAAAAGACGAAGAGCCGGACTCAGTAAAACCGTCTTTCGGTACAAACAGGAGGTCTGAGGATCCCTCAACATCTGTACCCCCTCGCCATGATTCTTCTTTTGAGGATGACATGGTCGTCCCCATACATCTTTGCCAGGCTGATATTGAGCCTCTAATTGTCCGTGTCTCTCTGGATGACTTACTTGCTCCCAATGTTAATTGTTTAGTTGACAGTGGGGCTGGGGTTAATTTAATCAGTGCCGATATTATTACTTTGTTGGGGGACACCAAAGTCATTCTCCCATCTGATAAAGTAGGGGTCAAAGCCATTAGTGGTTTTGGGAATACAAAAAGAATCCCCATTACACATTACGTCGATTTGGCTCTTAAGTTTGAAAAAGGTTTTATCACACAACCCTCAGCATTCTTCATCGTACCCACACATTACATGGTAGATCATCCTTTAATCCTGGGTACCCCGGCCTTGAGGGATTGTCATTTGTTGCCTGATATGACGGAACACCAGTTGCTATTCTTTCATGACACTGAATTTCTTGTTATTGCCGAAGGCCTTAAACTTCCCTGTGGATCAATTCCTCCAATATACAACATTTCCGTACATAAAATAACAGATTCTCACACAAACATAAATGAGTTAGATATAGCTCATGACCAAGTAAATGACCCAATTTTGGGAAAAATGTTAAAAAGTTTTAGAAAAGATGGGCACAATTTACCATTGCCCCAATTAACCAAACCTTATAGAATGTATCGGTCACAAATAGTTTTAGAAAATGACATTCTATATTATAAAACTACTTCAGGAGAATTACTTTATATTATATCCCTTAGGGCTTTAAGGTTGGGTAAAAACACAACGAGATTCCCATCTGTACATTGATATGTAAAGCCTTTTCCCTTTGAAATACTAATAAAGGTCAAGTTAAGGTAAACACAAGAAAGAGGGAGCATATATATTGTCTAACAGTAATAGAAAGAGGTAACAGACTAAAAGGTGCCAAATAATACTAAATATGTATAAATAATACAGCTTCCTTTGTATATTATCCTATATATACGTCAGCAGTTCTATTATCACAGATTATACTTCAGCTATTTCATTATCTTGAGATCAATTTTAATACATAATGTATATATCTGATCTAAATACCTAATAGCGAATTACCATTATCCTTTTTACTCATTACAACTTTTTTTTATACTAATAATACATATACCATCTAACCTAGTCAATCTACACCTGTCAATATTACTTATATAATATCACGTGTGGCCCTATCAAATAACCCAAAACCAGAAGACATATCATTATATTATATTACTATATTTTATCATCTCTGCTAATAATAAGTAATTATTTATCAATAATATTCTTGAATAAATAGATGTTTCCCGTATTTAAAATATCTATAACAAATAGTTCAAGCTCTCACCTACAGTCCCATACTCACCAATCTTTATATTACTAAAAAGTATACTAAATCTCCTAATTTAACCCATTTATAAAATGTATTCACGGTGAAACTGGTAACCAAAACCCTTCATTATCTTAAACCCATGTAGTCCTACCATATTATTTATACCTTATTATATATCACTATATA
Source organism: Trachelipus rathkii (assembly GCA_015478945.1). Lineage (NCBI taxonomy): Eukaryota > Metazoa > Arthropoda > Malacostraca > Isopoda > Trachelipodidae > Trachelipus > Trachelipus rathkii. The sequence goes on from JABUQX010080004.1 coordinate 12,436, forward strand.
TCATTCCATATAATATAACTGTTTCATTATATATACCTCTATACTATACTCTATTATATTCTAGCTCCAAATATAATTAGAGCTAATAATACTTATACATTTTATAACGTTAAATACAGATATTAAAATGAAATTCCATAGTAATAATTAATATTATAATAATTATAATATAATCAATAAAGTTTTAAATTTTATTATAAGTGTGTTGTACTTATTAATTAACAATAAGGTAGTACATAAATTACCGTCACCATTAATATAAGATAATGCAGTAACCAATAATACTTTATTAGTTTTCTTTTATTTTTTTATTACAATATATGTTAAAATAACTTTATATTTCACAAATATAACTATTCACACGTACCTGGTTTTACCTTATATATTCGGAACTCTCTTCCTATTGAGGCATTTAAAATATGTCAAACAAAGATAAAGACTAGGGGAAAACCAAATAACTATATATATACATTACATAGGGGTAGTATATAATATCTTTTTATGACTTTCTATATACTCATACGGCTTCCATCACCGGATTTAATTAATCCATTATACATACACAACACACTCACGTTATATAGTTAAGACAATTCTCATATAATACATTCCTAACATAATATTTACTCATAACACCTATATATTAATTACTCTTATATTGCACTTTACCAGTTATAATATTAATATACATAATAATAGATATTCACTATATTTTTATGTAACAGTATCCCTAATAATTATGAGCTCAATTTCATCTTATTTATATCATATACTAACTCCTTAAATCAGGCTTTATAATATGAGATACTAATGCTTTCACAATACCTTATATTTATCCTTTAAATACTATACTTGAGTTTATTATATTAAAATACTTATATCCTATTACTACTCACCTAACTATATACTCTTTTTCCTTATCTTCCTATTTACCTTTTTTATTCTACTTTATCTATTTATTCATTTCAACTATAGCCACAGCCTATAACGTTAATTTTAAATTAAAACATATATAACATGATCCTGATAATTTCTCAATTACCCGATGTTGAACCCCCTGACCCCCTTGTCTAAAACCTTATATATATATTACTACTTACCATCTCACCATTCGCCCATTATACTACACATTATATAACCCCTCATAGTCTATATATATATATACTTATCACTAATAATTATTATAATATATATAATATAACTACACATATACTATCAATACATATTTTCTGACCAATATACACTAAAAATCATTATCATACTCATCACTTCGACATCATTGTACCTATCCTGCATACAACTTATCGAATATCTATGGATATAGTCTTGTGTTTGAATGAATGTAATTAATAATAAATAAACATACGTACACATACTCACTTCTCACAAATTAATCACTTTCCTTATTAATTACTTAAACTCTTCTCCCTCATCCCAAAGGAACTTTTAAATACTCGATCTCTTTGGTCTTTGGGTGTCGCGGGTTCCTCCGACCATCCCTCCGGGTAATGAAAACATCACCCCTGCCCTCCTGTCCCATCGTCGGCCTTGAGCCCCTAAAAAAAATTTCCAAAAAAATTTTCCAAAAAAAACAAATTATTTCAACCAAATTTAGGGTGCTCAAGCAAACGGGGACAGAGGGGGGGACGTTTCATACCCGGAGGGATGGTCGGGGACCCCCCGCGACACCTCAAGCATCATTATAGACGCGTTCGGGTGATTAACAGCGGTATTATAGATCACTCGACTCACGTCCTTGTGGAGCGATTTGATTAGAGACCAACAGGTTAGGGATACACCTGAAGACGTATTAGTTATGTGGTATTCCTTTCAGTTAAAAAAAGATTACTTCAAAAAAAAAAAATTAATCCGAGCTTAGAATTTTGTCGGCTGATTCAAATATTAATTTGTTTTTACTGGGTAGGACCTGCGTTCTTATGCTACATACTGTTAGCATTAAAAAAATCTGACCATCTATATATAAGGGACGAGTCGAACGGAATTTCGTCACGTTATAGTGAAACTGAGGGAGGTTGGTTAGAGGTTAGGCGCAGATTGGGGTCAAGTGCAGTATGTGTAGAGATGAGTCGCGCTCTCACCAAGGGGAGCTTGCACAGTTATGAGGTGACTTTGATAACCATGAAATATGTCTGAGCTCACAATGATTTAAAATTTTATAAAATATTATTTAAATTAATAAAATAAAAAATATTAATAAAAACTAATAAATTTAAATAATTTATATATACTATATATATAATACTATATATAGTATATATACTATATATATATATATATAATAGTATTTATATATAATATATATATATATATATATCTATATTTTATATATATATTAATAATTATAATAGTATATATATATAAGTATATTATATATATATATACATATATATTATTATATATAATATATACTATATACTATACTACAGGAATATCTCACTATAATATATATAATTCTAGTGAGAACTGATTTATATAATAATATATTGTGGTGTATATGAGTAATATATATATATATATATTATTAATATATATTATATTATATATATTTATATATATTATATATTATATAATATATATATATAATATATATAATATATATAGTATATATATAATATTATATATTATATATACATATATATATATATATATATATATATTATATTACTATATATATATATAGTATATATATTATATATATTATATATATATATATATATATTATTATATATATAGTATATATATTTATATATATATATAAAAATAATATATAGATTGGTGAAGCGTCTAAAATACAGGAAATAGATGTATTTTTTATTTTTTTTTTTATTTTTTGAAAAAAGGTTTTTTTTTATTGTATTTATGACACATTAAAAATAATTTTCAATTTTTTGACGATTTAAAAAGAAAATGAGTCGATCAAAAATCCGTGAGAAATGACATTCTCCAATCTCTCTGAAATGATGACCAAAAAAAAACAATTTCTTTTTTAGATTTCGATAATATCAAAAATACCGTATAGTAAAAATTAAATAAAGTTTCTCTTTTTTTAGGTTTCATAAATACAGAATGTTAAAATCCAATTCACAGGTTTACCAACCTTTCCAATACTAAAATTATTTTGAGGAGCACAGTTTACTTAAGGTCCTTATTTATCATCATTTCTACTATTTATTTAGTATATTACTTATATATATAGAAATAAGAGTTTTATATACTAGTATATATATATAGTAGGATTATATATATCTATATATATATATATATATATTAATATATATTTATTATATAGATATATATTCCTATATTATATATTATAATATATATATATATATAGTATAATATAATACAAATCACAGCAATTTATATATAGTATATAATATATAAGTAGTAGGGCTACAATTTTGCACGAAAATGACATGGGCCCCCGCAGAATCCTAGGATTTGACTTGACCTTTTTTGACCTTTTTTGAGCCCAACATTTTTACCTGACCCTTGACCTGTTTTTGGGCCTTGACCTTTTTTGACCCCGCTTTGATCTTCCATGGGTCATTTTTTGGCCACGCTAATTTTTTGGCAACCTAATTTTTGGCAACCCTAATTTTTTGGCACCCTAATTTTTTGGCAACTCTAATTTTTGCAACTTCGCAGAAGGGGCACGCCAACCATGTGCGTTATTAACCGTCTTAGATAAAACTACATAACTTTTTTTCGAGCATGGTTCATTTTTTGCCCACGTTAATTTTTGATCTGTCTTTAGGGGCTTAGCCCTTTTGTGATGTCTTAACCTTGTTGTTTCGAATCCGCCCCGCACCAGCAGGTGCGAACCGCAAGCCGCCGCTATTTGCAGCCGCGTTCCGCGGCGCGTTATTCCCTTCCCACCTTGAACGTATGGTTCACATCCGCACCCACCTTTGTCCATCCCTCTTGAGTCCGTCCCCGCCACCATCTGCACACACACACAGCCACCCACACACCACACGCACACACACACGCCCACACAAAACCTATACCATCCACACACACACACACACAACAACACCACCACACACAGCTTAGGTCTGATACTACGATCATCAGGCAATGATTTTTTCATCTGTTCTTACCTTACCTTAACACCTCAAGCTTATGTCCCTTTATATGTTCGACTTCCCCATCGGTCATCAAAATCAAATAGACTCGACCTCTCGACACACAAGGCAAACCCCTGACTTTTAACCACACTCAAACGCTACGATTTAGTAGAATTATAACTTTAATTTCCAGGTATAGATCACGCGAAACCGTAAAAGTCCAGTAATAATATTTTATTAAATATAATAATAATAATAATAATAATAATAAATAATAATAAATCATAAATAATAATATAATTTATATACTAATAATATAATAATAATAATAATAATAATATAATTATAAATATAATATATAATTTATATATATATATATATATATATATATATATATATTAATATATATATATATATATCTATATATTAATAATTATATATATATATATATATATTATATATATATAGTTATATATATATATAGTATATAGTATATATATAGAAAACGAAAGAAAGAGAGAGAGAGAAGAGAGAGAAGAGAGAGGAGAGAGAGGAGAGAGAAGAGAGAGAGAGAGAGGGAGGAAGAGAGATTTTTTTGGGCCTGGTGCGCATATTGCTCAAATGGTTTAATACTGAATTTTAAATATAATAATAATAATAATGAAAATAATAATAATAATTAATATTAATAATAATAATAATAATAATAATAATAATAATAAATAATAATAATAATAATAATGTATAGATAATAATGAATTATAATAACGAAAATTTTATTTTTATCTTAATTAATTTATTAAAATAATTACAATTACAATGCGTAAATAATTATTTTGTAGAACTAGCACGTGGAGCAATGCTCAGCATTTCGAGGCAGTTTCTTGCCATTGTTTTCTAAGTAGATAAAATGAATTTTAAGCTTTAATGAATAAATAAAAATAATAATAATCAAGATAATAATAATAATAATACAACACACCAACAACACAAACACACACACACACACAAAGTCACTTTTTATACTTATATAATATATATATATATATTATATATATATAATATATATTATATATATATATATAATATATCTATATAATATATATATATAATATATATATATATATATATATTATATATAATATATATTACTATATATATATATATTAATTATATATATATATTATTACATGAACATGCTTTCCGCCATCCTTAAACACGTTGTATTTTAGAAAATAAATCATAAAACCAATTTTTAAAATCACGTGTTTTCAAGTTTAAACAAATTTATTTTATCATTTTCGCACGAAGTGACGTCACCGTTATAAATATCGATAGTGACGTCACTATCGATAATTTATATATACTTTTTTACATAATATATACACTATAATATATATATATATAATATATATTGTATATATATATATATATTATTATATATATATATATATATATTATAATATATATATATATAAATATATTAATATATATATATATAATATATATTATATATATATATATATATATATATATATAATATATTATATATATTATATAATCTGTATTATATATGACTTTTATTTGTAATTTCTATTGTAACACGTAAAACACACGACCTAATCCTTATGGTCTTCCATGGTCAATTTTGACCACGGTAATTTTTTTGTCTTCCTTTAGGGACTTAGCCCTTTTTTTGATGTCCTAACCTTGTTTGACCATATTTCGGACTTGACATTGCCAGATACCATGGGTCAATTTTGACCCACGCTAACTTGATGGCTTTGAAGAATGGTTCCAATCAGCGTCAGAAGTCTCTAGGAATGTTCTATTAGTTGTTCTAATGAGTATTAGATGAGTGCAGGTGAGTGCATGAGTGCCGGGTGAGTGCCAAGTGAGTGCCAATGAGTGAAAATGAGTGCCAAGGAGTGCCAATGAGTGCCAAGTGAGTGCACATAGTGCCAATGAGTGCCACATAGTGCAATGACTGTTGCCCACTTTTCAACCCTTTTCTAGCTCCCTGAAGCCTAAGAATAGCCTATATGGGTGTTCCCTATGTTATAAGGTATGAGGATTCGATTCGTGTATATTACATGCCTTATATGTCTACTATGAAGTTAGTATTTTTCTAACACTTATACACACATCCTATGACACTTATATCACACTATGACACTTATAAGCAATTACACTCTCCATAGACACTTACATAACCATATACACTTATCACGCCACCCACACACACAGATGTTACACATTACATCTTACACTCACAGCACTTTTATATTTTTACATTATACTTTTAATTTATAAAATTTTAAAAATTGTATGTAAGAAAAAAGCCAAAGTGCCTGATATATAATATCATTTTATTTACTACAGATTGTACGAACTTTTATTAACATATACTATTTACAATACCTAAAGCAGTAAATCAGTAAATCAATAGAGGTGTTATTACTAACACCTAGGGATTAGTATGTTTTGTTTTACTGTTTACTGCTTTAAACTCATGTTTACTGCTTTATACTGCACTCTTTAACTGCTTTAACTATTGCTTTACTTGTTTTAACTCTCTGCTTTATCTGCTTTAACTCATATATTTACTTAACATTTACATACCTTAAGCAGTGTAAATCAGTAATCAATAGGAGGTGTTACATAACACCAAGGGGATTAGTATATGTTTTTGTTTTACTGCTTTACTGCTTTAACTTTCTGCTTTACTGCTTTAACTAACTACATTACATCCCTTAAAGCAGTAAATCAGTAAATCCATAGAGGTGTTACCTAACACTAAATGGGATTAGTATGCTTTTGTTTTTACTGCTTATCTGCTTTAACTTTCTGCTTTACTGCTTTAACTTTCCTGCTTTACTGTTTAACTTTCTGCTTTACTGCTTTAACTTTCTGCTTTACTGTTTTAACTTTCTGCTTTACTGCTTTAACTTTCTGTTTTGCTGTTTTAACTCATATATTTAATAAATATTTATGTTTTTATTTTGTTTTAATACTTTTTATTTATTTATATTATTTTTATTTATTTTTATATTATTTTTAATTCATTTTTTATTATTTTATTTTATTTTTATTATGTATACTTAGTGTATATTTTCTTCATGCATATGTTTTATATTTAGAAACACATAAACACAACACCACACACACACACACAACACACACACCACACAAACATTTACACTTATACACACATTCACTATGACACTTATACACACATTCACTAATGACACTTACATTTACCATAGACACTTACAATTCTACACTTACACTTATACACACACACACCAAATTACAAATACACTTAATCACAAATTCACATGACATTTAATTTACCCCCTTGACACTTACATTTACATCTCAACACAGCTCACACAACAGATTTACATACACTCTCACACAGATTTTACTTACACACAGCAGATTACCTACACTCAAGCACACAGATTTACTTACACACCACACACCACACAACACACACACACACACCACTCACTTACACATATAAAGTATAATTTATTAAAACATTTATGTTTTTAATTAAAAGGTACATTTATAACACTTAAACACATGTTAACTAAAATGTTTCAAAGTTTCTTAAAACTTGTATAATAAATTAACAATCTTCTTAATCTTTATAAACTTTTGCAGTAATTTGGTTTATATAATTATTTAACTTTTTTGTTTTTAAAATAATTTTTTGTAAAAATTTTATGAAATAATATTAAATAATATATTTTACGTACCTTAAAGGCAATCAATCAGTAATCAGTAAGTCAGCCCCTAGCACCTCCTCTTCACACAACGCTATGCCGTTTTGTTCTATTGACTTACTCCTTTACATCATTTTTAGCCATGTAATAAGTATAAAAAGAAACAAATAATTCTTCTTGCTAACATACACATGTATTCTTATCTAAAATCTTTCTAAGTTTCTTATTTAAAAATAACAATATTCACTTGTATTTCTATTAATTATTAAGTAAACTAAAATATTTCAAAAGTTTTTTTAAATAACTCGGGTTTTCTTTATTATTATTATTATTATATGCTTATGTGCATTGACATCTATCACGAGAAAAACACAAAAACCCGCCACTCCTACAGAATAACGAAAACTGACCTCTTCTTGTAAATTGTGTTGAAATAATAATTCTTTTTGTACCCCGGGGCGATTAGGCCTAATTCCAGGTCAACATATATTTCAAAACTGACCTTTTTCTGTAAAAATGTGGTGCAAATAACTACGTTGGGCCTAAATTTAGGCCTAAATTTAGCGATAAGCTTTTTTGTAGACGGGCTAATTTAATCTTAATACCAGGTCAAAAGGTAATTCGAGTATAGACAAGAATCATTGTTTTATTATTTTTATAAATATATTTCAAACTGAACATGCTGGATCGGTAAGATCCTTGAAGCAGTAAGAAGGAAAGTTTTCTTACTTGTGATTGTCGGAGTAGTTTTTCCCCTAGTTTCATCCAGCTACCACAGGGCTCACATTAGCCCCACCCGCAAGGCGCCAACCCCGCATCCGCTGTGCGTCCCGCCGCGTCCCACCCGCCGCGTGCGCGCGCAGGCGCAATATTTCCGCGTTCCCGCCAGCCGCGTGCGCCCGCAGGCGCAATATCCCAGCACGAATACTTAGTGTAATTTACTTCATGCCTATTGGTATTTTTATTTAGAACACACATACACACACACACACACATCACACACACACACACACTTTAGCACACACGTACACACGCACTACTCTTAAGCATTACTATAATTTATTAAACTTTTATTTTTCTTTTATTATATACTTCATGGCCTTATTGTTAATTTTATTAGAACCACATACACCACACACCACACACACACACACATACACACACACACACGCTTACACATATAACGTATATATTTTAAAAATTTTATTTTATTTTATTATTATAATTAGTGTTATTACTTCATGCCTTAATTGTTATTATTATTTAGAACACACATGCACACACATCGCAAGCCGAGAAACAGTCACGCACCCCACACAACACACAACACCATATACACACTTCACATACCTCACCCACCCATCGAATATTTTGATGCCTAACTTTGATGCCTCAAGCTTTTGATGCCTAACTTTGATGCCTCAGGTTTTGATGCCTCAACTTTGATGCTCCAGCTTTTTGATGCCTCAACTTTGATGCCTCAGCTTTGTTGATGCCTCAGCTTTGACGCCTCAACTTTAATAACTCAGCTTTGGTGACTCAGCTTTGGTGGTTCATCTTGATGACTCATCTTTGAATGCTCATTTGATGACACCTATATTGATGATTCATCTTATAGCAGTACCACCTTACCATATGACATTACACTTACACCTATAAACGATACACTGCATATTCTTATTCACACATACCACGCTACAACATAGACACAGTTCACCATTAGACACTTACCCTCCACACACCCACACACACAATATATTATATATATATATATATATATTTTATATAATATATATATATATAAGTATATATATATATATATATATATATTATATATATATAATTACTATATATAATTTATATATATTATTATCATTAGCCCGCGGGAATATTGCGCCTGCGGGCGCAACGCCGGCGGGCGGGAACGCGGAAGTATTGCGCCTGCGGGCGCACGCGGGCGGGCTGGGACGTCGGCGGGGCGCACCAGCGGGTGCGGGTTGGCTGCCTTTGCGCGGTGGGGCTTCATGCTGAGCTGTGGTGTGTAGCTATAACTATGGGAATAGTTACTACTCCGACCTAATCGACAAGTAAGGGAAAACTAGTTTCCTTCTTACTCTTAGAGAGGATCTTATAGATCCAGCATGGTTGTCAGTTTGAAATATATTTATGAAAATAATAAATTAACAATGGATTCTTGTCTATACTGGAATTACTTTTGACCTGGTTATTAGGATGTAAATTGGTATTTGTGATCAAAGAAGGCTTAATCCTAAATTGGCCTAAATTTAGGCCCAACGATAGTTATGCAGCCACCATTTTACCAGATAAAAGGTCAGTTTGATAATATATTTGGACCTGGAAGTTCAGGCTAAATCGCCCGAGATACAAAAAAAGGATTATCCTGCAACTATTTAACAGAGAGAGGTCAATTTCGTATCTGTAAGGAGTGCGGGTTGTTGTGTTTCTCGTGATGGATTGTCAATGTTACATAGATAATGAACTAATAATATAAAGAAAACCCGAATTATTTAAAAAACTTTGAAAATATTTTTAGTTTAACATCGATGCAATAATATAAATGTAAGTGAATAATAGTTATTTTTAAATAAGAACTTAGATAGATTTAATAATGGATTAAATGGATTAAATGGAATTATGGTCTTTTATACTGTATTCAATGGCGTAAAGATGAATGTATAGCAGTAAGTCAATAGGAACAAAACGGCATAGCTTGGGGTAGAGGGGTGCTAGGGGCTGACCTACTGATTTACTATTTATTGCTTTAGGTTACGTAAAATATATGTTTTTTAATAAAATTTTTCATAAAATTTTTATGTAGTTTAAAAGTTTATTTTTTAAAACTTTGATAGTTTTTAAAAAAAAAATTTATAAACAAAAGTATTTAACAGATTATTAATAAATTCTTTGTTCAAAGGTAATGATTGATTTTTTATAGAAGTTTTAAGAACTTTGTAAAATAATTTTAGTTATAATTTTGAATGAGTAATATATAATGTACGTGTTTTTGATTAAACATACAAAGTTTTAAATAAATTATAACGTTAATGTGTAAGTGAGTGTGGTGTGTGTGTGTGTGTGTGTAAGTAAATTCTGTGTGTGTGAGTGTAGGTAAATCTTGCGTGTGTAAGTAAATGCTGTGTGTGATGGAAGCTGTAGTAAAAGTCTGTGTGTGGACTGCTTGTGTGATGGGGGGTAATGTAAGTGTTTTATGGGTAATAATGGGTCATAGTGAATGTTTGTGTATAAGTGTCCTACGGTGAATGTGTGGTGTGTGTGTATAAGTGTAAGTGATAAATGTGTGTACCTATGGGTTAATGTAAGTGTATGAGGTGAAGTGATATATAAGTTTGTCATAGTGGAATTGTGTGTTATAAGGTTGTAAGTGTGTGTGTGTTTGTTGTGTGTGTGTGTGAGTGTAGTGTAATGTATTAGCTCTAAATAATAATAAAACAATAGCGATGAAGTAAATAACACTATAGTATAATAATAACAAATAAAAATAAGAATATAAAATAGATAAAATAATATAAAAATAAATAAAAATAATAATAATATTAATAAAAAGTGTTAAAACACAAAGTAAGAAGCTATGTACAGAATATGGGTTATTATGTGGATGTTATATGAAGTATGTTGAGTGTTAAGAACAGGTAAAACGAGAATTTAAGCAGTGAAGCAGAGAAGTTAAACAGTTAATAAGCAGAAGTTCTGTAATAGCATGTAGAAGCGAAAGTTTAAGAGGTAAAGCAGAAAGTTTAAAGCATGTAAGCAGATAGTTAAATAGCAGTAAGCAGTAAAACGAAATGCATACTAATCCGCTTAGGTGTAGGTAAACCTCTGATTGAGTTACTGATTTACTGCTTTAGGTATGGTTGTATGTGAGTTTAAAGAGCAGTAAAGCAAGAAAGTTTAAAAGCAGTAAAAGCGAGTAAAACAAAAAACATACTAATCCTTAGCTGTTAGGTAAACTTATTGATTTTATACTGATTTTACTGCTTTAAGGTATGTAATTGTAATAATAAAGTTATGAGTTAAAGCAGTAAAGCATGAGAGTTAAAACAGTAAAGTCAGATAGTTAAAGCATAAGGCAGTGGAGTTAGCAGTATACATGAGTTAAAGAGGGTTATGGTATCAGGGGTGTTTTGAAGATGACACAAAGCATGACTAATCCCTTGGTGTTAGGTAACACAACTCTATTGATTTACTGATTTACTGGCTTTAAGGTATGTAAAGTATATGTGTTTTTATTAAAAGTTTCGTAACGCATTGAGTATAAATAAATGATATACTATCAGGCACTTGGCTTTTTTCTCTTACATACAATTTTTAGACAATTATTAAATTATATAAGTATTAACGTAAAAATAATAAAGTGTTGAAGTGTAAGTGTAAGTGTATCTGTGTGTGTGGGTGTGCGTGTGTAAGTGTATATGGGTTAGTGTAGAGTGTCTATGGAGAGTGTAGTGCTCTATTAGTGTATAGTGTGTTATAAGTGTCATACGTGAATGTGGCTGTAATAGTGTTAGAAAATACTATACTCATAGTAGGAAAGTACCTAGAGCTTGTAATATACCCAAATCGAATCCTCGATACCTTATAACATAGGGGTAGAACACCATTTAGGGCTTTCTAGCTCAGGGGAGGCTTAGAAAAGGATTGAATAAACGGGCAACTTCAGTTGGCACTATGTGGCCTCAACTTGGCCTATGTGGCAAACTCACTTTGGCTATGTGGCACTCACTTGCACTCATTGGGCACTCATTTGGCACTCACTTGGCACTTGTTCAACTGGCACTCACCTGGCACTCATCTAATAATCATGAAGACAGCTAATAGAGACATCCTGATACTTCTTACGGGTGATATGGCGAACCATCAAAGCCATCAGAGTTACGG
>JABUQX010080005.1:0-16998 GCA_015478945.1 Trachelipus rathkii
CTCAATTCACTTGATAGTACACCGGAAAGATGCCAACTTATTCTCTACTAGTGAAAACCATGTTTCAGGATTGTGATGAGGGTTAGTAGAAGTTAAGAAGGAGGAGACGAAAAAGTGAGTTGGAGGGCATTGTTGAAAAAGGATAAGACTATATAGTATATATATATAATATATATAGAGGTAGTATAATTGAAGAGTTTTTGTTATCGTAGTAGTAGTATCTATATCCTATAATACCAATTAGACGCTATCATTATACGTATAATATATATAATAAGCAGTAATTTATTCTTATAGATTAGTATTGATATTGCTTCATGATGCTTTTGTTTGATCTAAATAACCAATAAAACTTTGATCCTGCAAGAAATTAAAATGAATATATAAATGTTAACAAGAAAATAGTTTAGTATAATAATATTAAATATATATATAATATAGTTATAATATGATATATATATTATATATATTAACTGATTTATATACCTTTATATATATATATAAAAGTCTATATTTTATATATATATTATATATATATATATAAGATAATATAGTATAAATATATATTATATATAATAAGTATTATATATATGAAAGAGATGTATATATATATAATGAAATTATATATATATAGTTTGTAGTATGATTTACGTCGAACAATTTATACTGTGCCATATGGAGTATGATTTATAGGTAATGAATGGGAAAGAATAGGTATATAATAAAGTTGAAGTAAATAAGTAAACCAAATATACTACACTAATATATATATAATATTTTATATATATAATATATATATATATATATATATATTAATATATATATATATATATATAATGACCTAACCATAAAATGTATAACTATAATAATAGATATATAGTAAAAAGTTAACTGCATAATAGTATTATTATAAATATAAATATAATATAATATATGATTATATATATATATATATTTATTTTATTAATATATGCAATAATAATATATAATATTGACCAGCACTAATATCATTATATATATATATTATATAATATATATATATATATAATATATATATAGTATATACTAGTATATATAGTAGGTAGTATAGTAATAGTACATATAGTTTTGGTATGTAATAGGAAAATTAAAAAAATCATATTATTTAACTAATATTTCTATATATATATATATATATATATAATAGTGTATTATATTTATCTATAATATCTATATATATATATAATATTATAGGACTCAATATTATTTATATACAATCTATATATAGATTTTATTTTATATATTTTATATATAATAAGATTCTAAATATATAATATACATATAATATATTATCTATATATATTATTATATCACATATATATATTATATAGGTTATATATATATATATATATATGTATATATTCATCTCGGTAGGTTTTGATGTCAAGGTTTGTGGAAGATTGGGGGAGAATCTAAACCCAGGTGTACTGGTCACACTGTTATTTGTACTTAAACCTTTTCTTTGTACTTTTTCTGTTATTGTGGTGTTGGTTACTTGCTATTTATTTAGATACTTGGGGCATTTTTAAACTGCCCATACGTTTATTTATTTGACTTTTCATTACCTTTTTCCTACGCCATTGAAAATTATTATTTACCATTACATTATGTCTATGTCTAATATAAATCTTTTCCACTTTCACGACGGTATGAATATTGAAAGTATTATCGTCTATATATAATATATAGTATATATAGTATATATATTTATATATATATATTATATATTATTATATATATATTATATATAGTATATGATTATATATATATATATATAAATATTTTATGATATATTATAAATATAGGCGAGATGGGTGATTGATGGCGATTTGGAGGTTATGATAATATAAAGCTTTTTTTAGGGAGGGGTGATAGTTCCGGAGGGATGGAGGAGCGCAAATAATAGTACACTTATATAAGGTTTAGGGGGATAAGAAAACATGTAAGATTCATATTTACTTGGGTAATTAGTGTTTATTGAGTGTTGTAGGGGAGAGGAGAAATATTGCTGGACTTTTTTATGTCAGCGAAAAAGAGTGCTTCCGTCTTTCGAATGATACCTGAAGGACTGCTGATTGGTTGAAAGAAAAAGTGTTGCGTTTAGAAGTGGTGATAGAGGATGTTGTGGAATCAAATCTTACAGCTGGAAACAATTGATCTTGATTAAGATAATGAAAGTTAGGGAAGAATTAAATGTTTATTAGGTTAGGGATTTTGGAAACAGGCGCCCATGGATAGGATTAAATAGGGGGATACTTTACTTTTTTTTTCTGTTATGGGCATGTTTCCTTCGGACGGTGTGTTTAGTGACTCTTATGGTGTTGAGTGGTTTAAACTTCTAATGGAAATCAAAATAGTAAGTTCTGCATGACGATTTAGTGTTAAGTCGTTCCCCCTAGTAAAGAATAAATTAATAGTCAAAGTGATTGGTTTTAATATTAAATAGCGAAGTTGAGACAGAGGATCTGTGCTATCCTCCTGCTATTTATTTTGATATATGGATAGGGTTTTATGAAAAGAATTTAGAGGTAGGGGTGGGTGACAGGGATAGTGCTAGAAATGAGAGTGAGGGAGGAAATAGAACGAGAGTGGCAGTGTTCCCAAAACCGTATATATGAGGATAATTTTTGGTTTTGTGTGCACATCTGAAGAGAGAGAGTTTGAGAGGCATTGGTATTAGAGAGATTTGGTTTAATGTGTTGTTTAAAGAATGGCGTTTATTTTTTTTGAAAAGTAAAACCGTAGGAGATTAGGAGTAATGAGTTAAAGGTGGTTATAGGCTTTTTTTGTGAGTGAGGGAACAGTCTCCTTGTGTGAAAAAAGGTTTTAATTTATGTTAGATGCGTAGACGCAGCTTGGAAAAAGGGTTGTAGGAAAGGTTTTTAACATCCTGAATTTAGAATAATATGCGTTTTTGTATAGGTAAAAGGGAGCGCAGATAACTGCAGGAGCGTATAGTAGGAAATGTGAATGGCACAAACGTGATGACTTGTGGCAATTTATATATCCGAATATTGGATAAGATTGAATGTAAAAGGAAAGGGTTAAGTCGCTAATACCCGTGCAATGCTTATTTAATAAATAAGAGTTGATATTTACTCTATTGATCTGGTAAAATAAGAATATCTATAATAAATTTGATTTAGATCTAAAGAACAAGTGTTCAGATGACATCCTAGTTGGCGTGTTAGGTGTTGGGCAAAGAATTGATAAATATGTAGGGAATGAACGTAAGTTAGAGAGTTTGTGTTGAGTGGTGAAGAATGAGTAAATGAGGAGGAGAATAATAAATGAAGAAAGTATCGTGAGTAGGTTTGGGTTGCATGTGGAAAGGATGCGATAAATAGTTCTTATTCGGCAAAAGTTGTGTTAAATAAATAAATGTTTGATAGCTGGTGACTTGAGTGAGAATAATGTGTTGGGAAATCGAACCGGCGGCGAGACCGAAAGAAAAGTGGTTGAACGTCAGCAAATAGAAGATGCTGTTAGTTCGAGTGAGAAATGTATTGAAGTTTGACCAGAAGGTCAAGAAGAGAAGAAAAGTGCATAACCAGAAGAGTGAAATGGGCGGAGTTTGTGAGGGATATGGTTGCTTAGCCCCACCTGGGCTACTGATGACCCCACATTGGACGATATTGCAGCATAGTGAGGGATCATCGCGGTTCCCGTGAAGGCTCTTGGTGTGGATTTTTCTGACTGCGACGAGTTCTCACTAATAATAGGTATAGAGGGGGTGGATGGCCTTGCTTTTTTCTTACTTGCTTCATATTCTTCTACTACTTTTTTGTCCCGGTGCATGTTGAGTACCTTACCCCCCAGTCTGGGAGGAGAGAGGTGAGTGATATTATAATATAATTATAATGATATTAGTATTATTATTATTTTATATTATTATATTTATTTAATATATTATATTTCTTTATTTTTATGTTATTATATATTAATTATATTTAATTATAAATAATATAATGATATATATAATTATTTATAATATAAATATATTAAATAAGAGGTACTTGTACTTGTACTTGTATTTTTTCAATAGACAAGTACAAGTACATGAAATCAAGTACAGTACAAGTTACAATACTGTCTACTATGTACTTGTTTTACTTGAATTTACCCATGTACTGTATATGTTACTTGTTTTACGTTGAACAAATTCTAGAGAGTACTTGTACTTGTACTTGAACCCAATTTCTAAGAGTACTTAAGTGTACTTCAGTTGTACTAGTTCTCGAGAAAAAGTTTTCGCCAACATTCTAGGATTTTATCTATATATATATATATATATATATATATATATATATATATATATAATATAAATATATATATAATATATATAATATCATATATATATATATATATTATTATATATATAAGTATATATATATATATATATAATATAATTATATATATTATATCTTATTATTTTATAATATATATATAATATATATATATTATATAATATATATATATAATTATATATAATATATATATAAATATTATATATATATATATAAGTATAATATATATATATATATATATATATAACACGGGAAAAAGAAACAATCAAAAAGATGTGAATTTATTGAAGGAAAAATTTAATTTTTCACGTCCTTTTTGAATAAAGCTATTGTTTTTTTATGTGTATTATATGCATTAGATTGACTCAAAGCCTGTCACATAGGCCTAACCCACAGAATTATTTTTAAATAACATTTTATATCTTAATTATATAAAGGTAACAACACTTATAATTAAATAAAATAATGTTACATTAAATTATTTTTAAAACTTCAAATAATAATAAATAGACTCACAAAACACCCTTTCACTGCACTCTATTTTTCCAAAACTAACTCAGCATATATGGTAAACATTTAATGTTTCATTCTGTCCACATTTAATGGTGAAAATTGAAAATAATAATCGTACTTTAAAATTAATGACATAGATTAATTAGATAGATAGTTAGAATAGTGGATAGATATAATAGATAGAATTTAAGATAAGATAGATAATAGATTAGATTAAGATAGATGAATAAGATAGATTTAGATTAAGATAGAGTTGAGAGAGAGAGGCAGAGAGAAGAGAGAGAAGGAGGAGGAGAGACGAGTAGAGAGAGAGGAGAGAGGAGACGAGAGAGAGAGAAGAGAGAGAGGAGAGATTCAAAAATCTTTTTCAAATTTCTCACTTCTCCGATTTCACTGGGTTGAGCGAAGTTTCGTACTCGCGAAATCTGCTTATTTTTTCGCTCAACAGCAAGGTATTTGACGCTTGGCTTTTTCCGTATATATTTTATATGAAATATGAAGATCTACCCCTACGCCACCCGCTTTCCAATTTACTCTTAGGAACAGAATAGGAAGGAACATTTCCCTTTGGAATTTAAATATTTTATAATTGTATTACTATACGAGTTTCATTTTCTTTAAATTTATTTATAAATCAGTTCTTATTTACACTTTCATATAAAATTCTAATAAGTTATTTTACTTTACCATTTAAAATTATTTTATTAAAAAGACTAAAAAATATTGGGAGGAGCTACCTATCCTACCTACCCCTTATGTATATCGCCCCTGATATATATATTATATATATATATATTATATTATATACTATATAATTATATATATAATAATATATTATATATATATATAAATAATTTATATATTATAAAATAATATAATAATATTATATATTTATAATAATATAATATAATATTATATTAATAATATTATAATTAATATATTAATAATAAATATATAATTATTATAAATTATAATATATATATATTAAATATAAATTAATATATATAATATAATTATATAATATAATTATAAATTAATATTATAAATATAATATTTAAATATTATTATAAGTATATATTATATATATATATATATATGAGTATATTATATATATATATAGTTATTATACCTGGGTTATATATATATTATCTCTAAAATATATCTAAATTAATAATTTTTACCAGTTATCAGTTGCCTTTAATAAAATTATCCAAGTTTTTATACAAAATTATCTCTATAAACTTACTTTGCCACATCCTCTTGAACAGGCACGGTTTCCTTTTGTCTGGCCTCTCTTTGATTAAAGTAACTGAAAAAATATTAAAATGTGGAAAGAGTTAAAAATTTAGGTTTAATTTTTATTCGAGATTAAGTCACGTGATATTTTCCCGTTTCTAATGTCATAATAGACATATTTCAAGACAATCAAACTTAACAATGGATAGAGATTGATTTGCTCCTTCAGGTTCATTTAATCGTCTGTTGTGCATATCAACACGGAAGGACATAGATTAGTCAAGAATATCTTTCATAACCTCAGAAAATTTTTAGGTATATATATATGTTATTATATATAAATATATATTATATATATATTATATATATATTATTATTATGTATATATATATATATAAAGTAGCCCTTATACCTTATGATATATTAATATGCTGTAGTAGTTATAGTATATATTATGATATAATATATATATATATATATATGTATATGCTGGAGAGAGTCAGTGAGAGACAGTGTTTTGATAAGGAGAAAACCGTTAGACTCCATCATACCCAGAAGAACTGTGTGATCAAAACTATCTCATACATGAGATGTATGCTTGATATAATAACTAAGGTCACCGCTATTCAAACCTAGCAACTCTACTAATGTGAAAGTGTGGTAGTACCTCAGGGCTTTAAGCTATGATCTTGTTTAGCAAGAGAAGCAATGTAATATTTCCTAGAAATGTCGTGAGAAAGAAAGAAAATAAGGCTAATACCCTAACTCTGTGGTGGTTAGCAGGAAAAAGTATGAGTTCGTTCGTTGTCGAAGAAGGATATTATAGTTGTGTGAAAGGTTACATTGAGTTGAAAGATGAAGATGCTGAGTTTTTGAGGTATTAAATTCAGCTAACTCTTCACCTAATTTGAAATACAAAAGAACACAGGTAAGTTACTCCAAGGCAGCTTACCAAGAAAGAGTTCAAGCAAACAAGCATTAAAGTCAATGAGAGAAGAAATAACATCTATATAAAGCTTTTCAATGGTAGGTTTAAATGATCTGGACTGAGGTGGAGATGGAGGAGGAGGTGGAGATGGAGGAGGAGGTGGAGATTTAGGAGGAGGTGGAGATGAAGGAGGAGGTGGTGGAAATAAAGGAGAAGGTGGAGATGGAGGAAGAGGTGGAAATGGAGGAGGAATATGAATAACACCAGAATGGTACAAAGTGAGAATAGAGGCCAAGGTTTGACATAAAGAGTTCAGTTCTAGCAGAAGGTAAAGGCATCAGTGATGCTATTGGGAGAATCTCAAGAGGAAGAAAAGTGGAAGAAGCATGATTAGAATTTACATATTATTTGGCAACATGGCAGAAAGTGACTATAAGGAGCCAGAAAGATTGTTGCATATTCTAAAGAGAAAATAGTTTTCAGTAAAATTAATATTTAATAAGAAGAATAAGCCCGAAAAAGAATAGATTCTCTAGAGTTGAACAAGGACGACCAGGACTCCCCGCATATAATATCAGTTCCCTGCTACGGGAATAGCAGTCACTAAGAAAAAGCAAACCAAGGTTTATTTATGAATCTTAAGACCTACCGAAGAAGTAATCATCGAAACCTTAAAATGATAATAAGAATATAAAAATAAAATTAATAAATATATATTATAATAATAAATAATTTTAAAAATACCATTTATATATAATAAAATATAATAATATTATAATAATATATTACTATAATATATATACCATTAAATTTTATATTAAATAATATATAAGGTTAATTAAATAATATAATTTATATTGTATAGTAGTAGTTATATATATACTAATATATATACTATATATTACTATTTATGATTATAAGTAGTATATGTATATATACTATATTATATTATATATATACTTATATATTATATACTATTATATATATATATATACTATATATATATATAAATATACTATCATATACTTGTTTTATTATAGTATATATAATCACTATAATACATAATTAAAATATATTAAAATTATATTACGCAAATATATATATATATACATATATATATATATATATATATATATATTCTTTTGCGAAAAGTGCAATGGTATCATTTGCTTATGTTGTATGTATGAAGAGATGCGTCTATTTTATATATTTGTCTTCTTTCTTTCTTTATTAATTAATTTATTATTATTATTATTATATATATTATTATTATTATTATATTATTATTAATTAATATATTATTAATTAATCATTATATTCTATTACTATTATTTATTAATTTATTATATATTATTGTTTGATATTACTATATTATCATTAATTAGATACATGCATTATTCATATTATAGGTTAGTGTGATAATTACTTATCATTATATCATTAATTTATTATTATCTCCAAAATCTAATATTAGTACATACATTTTTCTTTTCATACTATATTTTAAAATTAAAGTAGTATTAAAATTAATGTATTACATTTTATAAATATTCATGTGCAATTCTGATATATTATAAATTATTATGAATTATTATTATCTAATTATTATTATTAATATATATTATTATTACTAACCTCCTTTCCCAAGATTGATATTCGGAAATCGTCGCCTATAATTTATGAATTTATTATTGACATTTTTTTTTTTATTATTTTGTTTTCCTTCAACAACATTGGTTCCGTATATTTTTAATCAATAGAATTAATATAAGGTAAATGTTTCAGGGAAGGAATGTTGCCTACCGCCCACGCGCTTGAAATCCTGCATGCCTAGCAGTAGCACAATGAAAGAATGGAGTTGAGGCAACAATGAGCAAAGGAATTCTTCCCTAAAATATGATAATCACACTGTCATAATATAACGGAAAAAGTAAAGTATCTGGAGATATAGAATAGTAATATATATTATAATATATAATAGTAATATGGAGGGTAGTAGTAACAATGGTACTGATTATAGTGAGTGATATAGTATATTATATTAATATATTATAGTAGTACATCATATTAGGGAGGTAAGGTACAATAGGTATAGAAAATATATATATATATAATCATATGCTTTTACAGATAAAGTTGTTGCAAAGCGAATCATGTGGGTCTGCAGCATTTAAGGTAAATGTTCATGCAATACAGATTATATGAGTTTGTAGGTTCGTTGTTGGGATATTTTATTTGATAATATAACTAATATCTCTTCTTTATTTTAATACAGAAAGTTATTGTAAAACTCAAGGACTTAAAAGTAACTATAAAAGCTCTCAAATATATCATACTTATTTATCAATTATAAGTGTGCTTAAAAGTATGAGAAGCTGTGGATGAATAAAAAGAAATAGAAAATTTCGTTGGTGCAGTTATGGCAGATGAACAACTGAATTCCAGAACATACACAGATGTCATGTCTTAGTATCTTTAAATAAGAATTTGGAGCGCTTTTGGGAATTTTTTACTCCGGATACCAGACGGCAAATGGAAATATCAAAATGCATTAGATCAATTAGAAATACCTTGGAAGGAATACTCACCACAACTATTCGCTCAAACGTTTGATGGGCATGTGATAAAGCAACAAGAATTCGGCTATAAATACAAAATATTTACCCCACGCACATTTATTTCCTTGCTACCCACCAAAATTTGATAATGGAAACAGCAAAAAAGCACCACTCGATCTCAAGATTTTTCTCCAACCTTTCTGCAAATACCAATTTCCTGCCTCGAGATCCCTCGCGTCTCTCATTCTAAAATAATCAAGACTCGTAACCTCGCCCCTCGCAAACAAATGACTCACTGACGAACTGTAATACTGTTACAGAATATCGACCCTTAAGAAATGATAAAGAATCAGTCCTTAAATTCCATGCAACAATATCAGAAGCGTCAGGAAATTTTGCATATATTTGAACAGCGAAAATTTATATCTGGTAGAGATTCTTTCAAAACAGCTGATGCCGCATGTAGAAATACTTTACAATCAGATGCAGTCTCGAGAAGTTAACGCAGTTAAAATAAGTGAAAATATGGAAAATTTACAGATATGATTCCAAAAACAAGAGAATCAAAGATGTGAAAATTCCTTGAAACACTTCGAGGAGCAAAGGAAGTGTGTGAGTAAATATGCTTGCTATGTGAGCCGTTATTCTTCACAAGGCAATTGGTTAGCTCCAAACTGCTCAACAAACAATTGAAGCTACGCAAAACAACACCTCACAAAGATGGTATTTGTAAACTATAACGCATACCAATGACTCAAAAGGAAAATCATCCTACGAGTTAACAAAGTGTTTTAAGAGCAGATCTACACAACGATACAAATTAACTGACATACTTCATACAGAAATAACCAGAAACTCGAGACTTCACAAATCTCATAATATTATCTAACCAATTCCCTATGACTACTTCGACCCGAAAACGTTGTTTCTCAACTCCAAAAGAATAAACATTTTAAGAAACAACATGAATAAAAGACGTCTAAATGCCTGGCAATGATGTCCATGGAAACATTTTATTAGAAGCCAACAACGAATGAAAGAGAATTGGATATGTCGTTAAAACAAACACAGAAAATGGATTTTACTTGAAAGAAGTTATTTTAAATAGAGCCTTTTACAGTAAGCTCATTTCTCCGGTCTATATTTCGAAGTAATAAATAATATATAATATATAATATATTATATAAAATATAAAATATAAATATATAATATATATATATATATATATAAATATATATTATATATATTATAATATATTATATATAATTATATATATATATATATAAAAGTATAAAAATATTAAAAATTATATAATAAATATATATATAGCTACTATATATAATATATATATATAATATAAATACGTAATATAATAATTATAAAGATATATATTATATATATATATAAGATAAATATTATAATAAGATATATATATATATAATAATTAAGTATATAATACTTCCTTACTCTGTCCCCTGCCCACCTCAATGGAGGCACACTGCTTCCAGGAAAAGCCGCTACGCCTTGGCAGTGTCACAGGTTCTAGAAGGAGAATATAGAGAATCGGCACGAAGGGCCGCGAAAGCGGATGCACCCCAAAGGAGGCTCAAGTACCTGGGCAATAGACATCTGTGCCAGTGGGAGAACATTACTAGTGAATCTAAATTTAATATGGAAGAGTTTTGGGGCGGGACCTGATTCGGCGAGTTAATTGGCCTTTCTGGACAGTGTTTCTCTATAGGAAATTTGAGGAGGTGTTAGTAGATATGTTATTGGGGCGTTGTGTAGGTAAGTTTATAGTTTGTTATGGATAGTTATACCAGACCTATTGGAGGAGGGAATAAGTTTTAGATGTCCTTATAGAACTTAGCCGGGAGGAGGTGGGATTTAGTCTGTGTCGGAGGGTTGAGAGTATGTACAGGGTGGTGGATTAAGTTTCTGGTAGAACGATCCCCAACATCTCCCAAGTGGTGGATAGAAAGGATTTTTCCGTCATGTAAATTTGGATGGGGTATTTTAGGCATCCAAGTATGATCCTAAGGGCGGTGTTTAATGTATTTAATTTTTGAGTAATTTGACAGTGCTGGGAACATGCGGGAAGCAAGTTTAATTTGTTTCTGAAGGAGTGTTTATAAGTGTGGAAGTGTGCTCTGTCACTGAAGCTGTTGAAAGCGGTTTCGAGTTTGTTTAGTTCGTTGGTTGACAGAGGTATTTGGTCGATGTGGTTGGGGGAGACACGTATTATAATATAAATAACATATAATAATAATATATATAATATATATATATATAATATATATATTATATATAAAGCAGCACCCCTTGCACAAGAACCATATTAATGTAATAAGTAAATATATAATATTAGATATATATATAATTTATTATATAAAATATATATTTTTTTTTTTAGTAAGTATATTTTATTTAGTTAGATATAGCGTCTATATGATACTATTGCTATATTTAGTTTATATTATTTTATATAATATTTTTTTATTTTTTATATTTTATTTTATATTAATTTTATTTATAGCGGATGCTTTTGTTGGATTGTGGGCAACCCTCAAAGGTAATCAAAAGATTGAATTACGTGAATTTGGTCATTTTTTTTTAAAGATAAAATAACTTCGATTCCGCCATGTTACCTGGAATAAACAAAATAATGTATATATATATACAATGAAAATTAAAATTGATATTAATATATATATTTAACATAAATATATTATTATAAAATAATTTTCATTAAATAAATTTGAATAAAAACAAATAAAAATATTGGGCGAGCCAATTAGATGGCCTACTTAATAAGCACTTGTGGCAACATAAAAATACAGATATTGGTGGCCAATACAAAAATCGTCCTATGTCCCCATGAAAGGGCTTACTTAATATAAAAGCCTATAGCATGCTACTAAGGGCTACCATAAGGATAGAGCAGCTAAGCAATTAATAAATAAAAAAAGAAATAATATAGATAACGCCACATTCACAGGACCCAACATTACACTACGATTTAACATTAATATATAACATAAAAAATCCATCGCTTGACGCACCACCATGCAAAAAAAAGTTTTGTTCCTTTTTATACTAGAAATAACATAAAGAAAATAATCAAAATCATAAGCTATAAGAGCTCGGCAAAACGTTCAGTTGTGAGGGCAAAAATGGCGGTAGAATGAGATGCTAGAGGCATGTCAGTAGAATACAAAGTTTGCAGTAAGTATTTAATTCGAATTGCGAAAATGAAGAGGCGGTCACATACTTACGTTTACAAAATATTTGCACGGTATTTGGACGAACCTACTTTCCGTCACCAAGTACCTCCCCTCAGTGCAAAGCAGATACGTATCCAAATTGCGCGGACATCGATATCCTACCTCTGCTCGAATAGCTAGAGACTCTGGACCGATCGGACAGGATTTCCATATAAATTTTTGTGAGCGGGTGATCGGGCGATCGAACATCGCTATGTGCGTAAGATACCGAGGGCAACGAGGTAAGAATCCTGAAGCCGAGTGAGGAAAGGCCAATCGTTACGATGACCATGCGGGTGGTCGAGCGGTCGTATGGTGCTGTTGGCTGAGGGAAGAGGAGGATATAGAAAGATCAGAAAAGGAGAGGCAGGAGAGGGAAAGGAGGAGGGAAGAGATCAGGATGAGAGATAGAACGTTAAAAGAACGAGTTGAAGGAGAAGAAATTGAAACAAAAGGTAAAGCGTCAGTGGTCGAGAACAGTAGAGGATTCGCCGAAGAAAGCAGCTAAGCGTGATCGAAACACCCTCTGTCGTGTGGGACGTGATCGGAAAGAAATTCCCTCCTATAGTTCACAGAACAGGTCCGTCGTACTTAGGTGGAAGCGGCGGAGTGCATGTCGATACGAAGACATGATGCAGGAAAAAAGGTCCTTAGGGAATAGAATGCACTGTTGGACGAGGATTTGTCTCCACGCGAACAACAGCCCTCCAAGCGGAGATAAAGCACGGTCAGGCTGTAAGAAGGAGAAGACTGAGAGAAGAAGTCACCTGCGAAGACAGAGGAAACCCATACCAAATCAACCCGAACAGGCAGATCCCTTTAACTGCGAGCGAATGCAAAGCATTACAACGGAGAGCCTTAGTCAATTTTCCGGAGATTGGGCTAGAAGAGAAGCCTTTAGCTTACGGTGGAAACGTTCAACAATGCCGTCCGCTTTTGGGTTAAAAGAAGTCTGTGAATCTTCTCGAACCAAGAAGATTCATCAATCTCTCCATAAGAAGGATCCAAAAGGTCTAGCTTGGTCCGTTGTGACAGAAAGCGCACACCAAAGCGCGAAATCCAGTGCCCAGAAAGCTTTAGCTATGGATTCGCGTTGGCGACAGAGAGAAGGCCTCGTCCCCAACGTGAAACGACTAACACAGAATATTCTTACCGCGGGAGAGCAAGAGGTCCAAACGATTCGATTGCACTTCAAATCGAGCAACCAGGTAGGAAAGCTAGCGGGATTTGGTGTAGGGGACCTAGAAAGCTGGCAGGGAAGACAAGTGCGACACCATACATTGGCATTCAGATCAGGCCACACAAAACATGGCCAGCAACCAGTTTTTGCGTGAAGCCTCAATCAGGTGAAAAGCGAGGAAGAATTGGAGACACCTACGAACGTGCAGTACGAAAAGGACAGGTAATCCTTGAAGACATCGCACAGAATTCTCTCTATCCCAGCGGCAAGTTGAAGCCACTCAGCTGAGAGAAGAATCTGTGGAAGCGCAGGATCCTCAGTAGTCGGCAACGTTGCATAGGTCGAGCCGATGTGGGCAGCGAAATCGCATTTCAATCGGAGAGAGCGCAGCAGGGAAGTTTCAACCCTGAAATAGATCTGACATCAGTAGTGAACTGTGAGACATACCAGGTGACGACTCTCGAAGAGAGCTCGTTTCTGGAGACCATAGCGAAAGTAAGTGGTTTGTGATCAGGGTATGGAACTCACGACCCTCCAGAAAGTAGCGAAATACCGAACGGCGAGAACACGCAGGTACACCCCCAAAAGCACTGTAGCGAGTCTCAGGAGATTGCAACTTGCGAGAGAAAAGGCGAAGAGGAGAACACACCGTTCAGGTGCGCGGACCTCCGACACAAAATCAGAATCACTCTGACCTGTTCCGAGCTGAGCTGAGGTGGACTAAGAGTGTGGCAGAAGCGAGTGCTTCTTGAAGCTCAAAAGCAGCCGTAGCTTTCGTCAACCAGTCCACTTTGTAACTGCCTCGGTCGTGGGCGGATAGAGCGGGAGGTCGAAGAATACAGCGGCCCGATTAGAAACGATGATAGAAGTTAAGCATGCCGAGGTACTGACGATAGCTTCTGAGAGACAGGCCTAGAGAAGGTGCGAATGGCCTCCACGCGCCCTGCAAGAGGACAATGCGCATCCCGAAACAGTGGTCCTAGAAAGGTAAGAGAAGGACACCAAAAACACACTTTGCCGGGTTAGACGCATCCACATTCGCCAACCTGGCAAAAACTGCACGTAGATGTTGCTCATGCTCGGCAGGAGAAGAGGAAGCTATGAGGAGGTCATCGAGATAGGAAAAAGCGAAAGGGAGACCTCTAAGAACGTCCATCGATAAGCGTGAAAAGTCTGACGCACCTTAAACCGTAAAGGCCATGCTTACCAAAGAGACAAAAGGGGTGACATGCCGTCCTTCGTATTCCGCTCTTACTGCTACTGGATCGGTGGACGCCCTGAAAGATCAAATGTGGAAAAGATGGCCTACCGGCCAGATTCGAGTAAAGACTGAGTGTGGGACGGGTACGCGATCTGCGTATGCGTGCAAGCGTCAAGCCTAAAAATCCCCACAGCTCCAATCAGAAGCAACCTTAGCACCAGTGGAGGTGCGACCAAGAACTTTGGCAGGCGGACGATACCAATTTCGAGCATGTTAAAACTCCGCCTTGGCTGCCTTGGAGGCTTTGTCAGGAGGCAACGCCGAGCACGTAGCGGAAGTGGGAAGCCCGTCGCTCTAATTGTGGCGCAACAGAAGTGTGAACAGAGAAAAAGAACAGGGTTCAACAGCCGGAAAAGCCTTCTGCAGAATGGTGAGAAGGGGGAGGTTCCAGAGAAGAAGCAACCGCAGAGATGCCTTTAAGAGCAGAAGAAACAACGGTACAGAAGACAGAGACGTAACACCGTCAACCAATCTCCTGTTTCTAAGATCGACCATAAGGTCGAAATGTGCAGAAAAATCAGCTCCCAAAATGGGCTGGGTCACGTCAGCGACCACAAACACCCAGGGGAATTGAACGCGAGGAGAGGTCTAAGTTCCAGGCGTCACCAATAGACGGAATAGTACACATTGCAGCTAAAGAGCCCGTAGGAAAGAACAGACTCTGCGTACATCTCGAGGAAAAGCGAGAAACG
This sequence comes from Trachelipus rathkii, assembly GCA_015478945.1. Taxonomy (NCBI): domain Eukaryota; kingdom Metazoa; phylum Arthropoda; class Malacostraca; order Isopoda; family Trachelipodidae; genus Trachelipus; species Trachelipus rathkii. The sequence goes on from JABUQX010080005.1 coordinate 15,978, forward strand.
ACGCAACCGGTGTCAGCGGACAGAACATGTAGACCTGTCGAAAAGGCGCAGGACATCCTGAGAACGAAAAGGCCGGAGAGAAGAAAAAACGAGGGGCCAACTGATCCACCGCCTTTAATGAACCGCTGCTAGGAGTTTTCCCGAAAAAAATGCAGTTGTTCACTGATGCCTCAAGCGCAAACCGGGGGTGAACGTTAACAATACCCATTGGGACTGCGCGGCCTGATATGGGAGAGCGTCAGAGAAGCACGACCTAAGAGAAGGGCGGAACGAATCCCGTTGAGAACCGTAGCAATGGTGGAGATGGACATCAGCTCCGCCTTTCATGTCTGCCATGCCATGTCCAAATCAAAACGGTCCGCTATACTCGAAAACGGAGACACAGGTCGTGAGAAGGCGCTGGAGGACCAGGATACAGGGAGGCGGGTACATACCGGATAGAAGAAGAAGTTAGCAGCGGAAGAGGAAAACCGAAGACCACAAGGGGGAAGAAAGTATAGGAAAGAAACGAAGAAGACGGGAGAGGCAAATGAATAGAGGAAAATAAAGTCCTGAGCGCAGAGAAGAAGGAAAACAGACACAGGAGCACGATGCAGAACATCGAGCATAGAGTTGAAGAACGTATAAACCAGTCGGCTCTCCTCTGCAACTTCCGGAAAGTAAGTTGATCCACGATCGAGAAATACGTACATCTCTGGTAAGTTTTCTGGATAAAGAGAGTGCCGGACAAAACCTACCCTGTTAAGGGTCCACTCAGCAAAGAGACACTGCACAAGATCAGAAGGCTCTATCTCCTAGTGAGCGATACCACTAGAAGTTCTCGTACTTGCTCCTGAGAAAGGACAGCGGGAGATCAAAGGTACAAATCGGAGTACAGGTAAGAAGAAGCGGACAGTTAGGTGGAATCCCTAAGCGTAGTATACACCTCAGGCAAAAGGACAAAACCGCGTACTTGGTCGCCAATCACTGATGAGTACGAAGGAATGCCACTACTAGTAAAACATTTCAGGATGTGAGGAAG
>JABUQX010080006.1:0-7500 GCA_015478945.1 Trachelipus rathkii
TCGGTCGGGTAATTTTAATCCCTCTGAAAAAATTTATAATGAATATAGTATACCACAAAGAATCGGATGGTATAAAATTCTAATACTTATAATTATAATACTGGGAAAGGAGATAGGCTATTGGTTATAAAAAATGATGCTTGAAAGATATCTTAAAAGGTGATTGACCTGAACTAAACAATCACAAAAAAAATAAATGTAACTAATAATTTTGCTTCCTCTCTCAACTTATCTCGAATATCAAAATATAAAACCAGCCTATGGAGTAACAAATTCAGTGGGAAAAAAATAGTCAACAATTGACTAAATGATAAACAATGACTGAATTATAAAAATGAGGCTAGTTTATATTATATGTGATACTTATTTGATAAAAAAAAGGTTGCAGCAATCCAATCATGGTTATAAAAAAAATTCATGAATCTTTCATCTGGTTATAATTTATGGTAATTCAGTAAAAAAATATATATATTCAAGGTTCTGCCCTATATAAAAAAATTGGCTGAATTACAATTACAAAAATGGAATCGGCTAAAGTTGTTTTAGCTGCTGAACATAATTTTTAAGAACTTCTGTTACAAAAGATCCTTTTTCTTCTCATCTGATCTAAAATGGCCTTGTGGAATGTCAACCCTTGGGATCTTCTTCTGTTGTAGGTCTAGCCTATTTATTTATTTATACAAGGTCGTGGCATGGCCTTAACAACGGCCCCACTTAACAAATGTTTTTATTTAAAGAACTTTGTATTTAAATCATAAGATTATTATAATAGATAAAAATATAAGTAAATGTACATATGGATAGATATAAAATTATGTAATAAAAATATATAAATATGGTACCTATGAGGTTCATATGAGACAACGATAAAACAAACTAAAATAAAGTAAAGTAAAATAAGATACAATACAATAAAATAAAAATTAATGAAATAAAATAAAATAAAATAAATTTATATATATATAAAATAATATAAAATAGAATAAGTAAAATATAGTTTGTACACTTGAGACAAAAATAAAACAAACTAAAATTAAAATGAAGTAAACTAGAAAATAAAATAAAATTGAAGAAATTTGAGACAAAATAAAATAAATTGAAATAAAATGAAAATAAAAATAAAATGAGATGAGTGAAAATACTAAATACTAAATAAAATAAATTGAAACTAGCTAAATACTAAATAAAATAAATTGAAATAAAATGAAAATAAAATGAGTGGAAATACTAAATACAGCTGTTCCCATACATAGAAAAATGAGGAAATTTGAGACAAAATAAAATAAAAAAATGAAAAAAATTTGATACAAAATAAAATAAACTCAAATAAAATGAAAATAAAATGAGTGAAAATTCTAAATACAGCTATTCCCATACATAGGATGTAGCCATGCAAACATATTTTGAATACATAGTAAACTTTTGGAATAAGAGAATAAAAGAAAAAAAGAAAAAGAAAAAGGAATAAAATTATACAAAACATAAAATATAGAAAAATCATAAAATAAAGTATAGTTTCTTAAAATAAAATATTTATGAACTGGCCTTTTGTGACTAGGAATGTTCATTTAATATATACTACTTGATTGCAATACTTTGAATGGACACAGAATAATTATCAACTTTATTAATACTATAATAGCACTTTTCTTCTATATTATCAGTGGCTCTAATCACTGCCACCTTTTATTATTGCACTTTTTACGCTTATAAGATTTATTATGAATATTATTATCATTACTATCACTATGCTTATTTTTATTATTATTATTATTATTAATAGCACCTTTCTCTATATTACCAGTGGCTCTAATCACTACCGCCTTTAATTCTTATTACACTTTTTACAGTTATATATATGATTTATTATTATTATTACCGTCCTCACCACTACTACTATTATTATTATTATTATTATTATTATTATTATTATTATTATTATTATTATTATTATTATTATTATTATTATTATTATTATTATTATTAATTATTAACACCTTTCTCTATATTGCCAGTGGCTCTGCAAGTTTTCATATTATTAGCTCCCATCATTATCCTCCCTGTTATTATTGTCATTTGTTGTAGACATCCTTTTTTCTCTTCTTCCCCACATCTTCCCCAAGATGTATTTAACTTCTTCTATGTTGTGAGGTTTAAATAGCCACCTTCCTACAATCTCATTTAGGTTTTCTGCATGTGGTCTTCGTAGTTCAATGGAGCTATTTCTAAGATCTTCATATTCTGGGCAGATACAAATGAAGTGTATCAAGTCTTCTTCAACTCCACATATGTCACAGTTGATTTCTCCATTTGTGAACCTGTTTCTCCATTTTAGGTTTAATGTATTGGATCTGGCCCTAAAAAGTATCACTGAGTAGAAGGAGTTGTCGTAGTCTAAGCTTTCTACAATTTCCGTTTTCCATCTTCGGTACATTTGTAGACTATCTTTGCTTCCTATATCTTCTTTCCATTGACGTAGATCCCACGCTTTTACTTTTTCAGCGATTTCTTTTTTGTCTAGCCTTTCTAGTGCTACTATGTCCATCATAACTTTGTCCATGTAGCCAAGTGCAGTCTTCCACCATTTTTTCCCTTCTGCTTTCATTTTTTCAAGTATGTGCTTTAAGACTTCTTTCTTTCCATCTGATATTGATTTCATAAATTTTAATTTGTTAGTTATTATTCTTCCCTGCATTGATGAAGCTCCAATTTCTCCTCTCAGAGTTGCAGTTGGGGTGTACCTATTCCCTCCTAGTATCTTCCGGTATACTGTATTTTCAATTGTTTGCAGCTTGTCTATTTCTTGTTTGGTGAAGCACATTACATTGGATCCATATAAAATTGCTGGGAGAGCCACATTTTTCCAGTATGTTTTCCCTATGAGCAGCTTGTTGCAGCTCTTCTCAATGATTGCACCTGTTTGATTAGCCAGGGTGTGGGCCTTATTTATGAGATGCATCTTCTGAGCCTTAAACATATTTCTTTCATTGTTTACATATAAGCCAAGATATTTTATTTTGTCCACCACTTTAATTCCCTCAATCTCCAACGGTGGTTGTTCCATATTAAAAATCAATATATTGCTTTTCTCTTTGTTGATTTCTAGACCACATTCCCCACTTATCTGTAATAATGTCCTAATGTTTGCAGCTGCGTCATTTTCTGATTCTGCTAAGATCAGTCCATCATCAGCAAAGAAGAGACTGTTTATTTTTATGGAACCATTGTTAAATCCCTTTTCTTTTTCCAGTTCCTTAATTATTTTGTAAGTAACAAGTTTGAATAATGTAGTAGACCCTGTACACCCTTGTTTTATTCCGCTAGTAACCTCTATCTCTACATTTTCTATTCCACTTCCTAACTTAATGTAGGTTTTGTCATCTGTATATACTTGTGCAATGGCGCTTATTATTTCATGGTGGACCTTGTACTCTTTTAGAACTTTTATCAGTGATTCCCTACTTACTGAGTCAAAAGACTTTTTGAAGTCAATAGAAACTACAATTAATGGTAGGTGTCTTCTGTATGATTCTTCCACGCAGTATTGCAAAATAAAAAGATTATCCTCAATTCTTGCACCTTCTGTGAACCCGGATTGATTTTCCTTTATTTCATCACATATTTTAATATGTTCTTCAATTTCATTTTTAATTAATGTCATGAATTGTTTGTAGGATGTATCAGTTAGTGCGATAGGCCTTAAATCTTTTACAGTTGGGTTCCTCTTTTTTTCTATCATACTTGTTATAGATGTTTTCCATGATGTTGGTTTATGTTCCTTTGTTAATTCTTTATTGAAACAATTTGTGAGAGCCTGTATACATTGTTCACTTCTCATTAATACCTTATATAGTTCTGGCTTCAGACCATCTGGACCTGGTGCCTTCTTCCCTTTGAGTTTTTGTAAGCACCTTCTGACTTTATCGGTGGTTATTACTGGTTTATTCATGGGTGTTACAGAATTTTTTACTCTTATTGCCATGTCCATATGTTCTCTTAGTTGTACTGGAAATTGATGTGCCCCACTTTGTATCCTTTGGTATCTTTGCTCGTTAGTTCTTTTGTATTCTTCTTTTGAGTCATCGTCCCATTCTTCTGCCATTCGGTTTTCATGTTTACAATATATGGTTTTCCAGTATCCAGTTAATTCTTTTTCTATTTCATCCTTTGGTATTAGTTCACCATTTTCATAATGAAGTTTAGTCTCCTTCATGGTTCTATCTACTCCTTTAAGCTTCTTGATGTTCTCCCATAATTTGTTATTTTTATTAGATTTTATTTCATCTGTAAGTTTTTTCTCATATTTTGTTATTTCTTTTGTTATAAGTTTCTGCACTTTTGCTTTCTGTTCTTTATACTGCTCCCAAAGCATATTCCTGGCTTGATCTTCTGCCTCATTTCGTCTTTTCCTATTAATTTCTCTTCTTCTTTTTATTTCCTTTCTTATTTCTTCTGTCATCCATGGTCTTTCTATCTTTTTCCCAGTTTTATCTTCTTTTTTCCTGTATGTTTTTAGTAGAGTATCATCTGCTGCCTGTTTCATGATTTTGTTCATCTCTTCCAACGTATCTACTCTTTTGTTATGCATTTTATTTTCTAGGTTCTGTAGATATCTTGTCATCAGAACAGGTTCTGTACTATAATATCTAATATTGCACCATCTCCCATTTTTGTAGTTAGGCTTTTTCACTTTACTCTTTAGATATATTTGGATTAAATTATGATCTGATAAATCGAATACTTCTCGGTCTTCATCTATTTTCATCAGGTGGAAGTGCCTACTCATAGCATTGTTTGTCAGAGCAAAATCTATGACACTACTCATGTCATTCCTCTGCCACGTGTAGAGGCCATCACATTCTTCAGATGTGTTTAGTAGTCTCAGTTCATACTCATCTATCCACTCCAAAATCATTTCTCCCTGTTTATCAAGTGGTTGATTCCCTAGCCCTGGTATATGTCCATTAAAGTCTCCTAAGATCATAAGATCGTTTTTACTTTCTTTCTGTATTATTGTTTCACATTCTTTCCTTATTTTGGTATTTCTCTTTTTATCCTCTGGTTTGTTTCCTGTTGCAAAATATACTAAAACATTTATATTCTACTTCATAAAATTTTACTCTAAAGTATAAAAGATCACTATGTTTGTCACCTAGTTTTTCAACCTCTATCTGTTTATTCTTCTTATATATTACCATTAATCCTCCTCCTTTTTTGTCCCCTTCATCTCTATTGCTTGTTATATTGCATAAATCATCTCGAAGTGAGAACTTATCCATAGTTAACTGTGTTTCAACTAAAAATACTACATCATTTTCCTTATTTACTAATAATTCGATTTCAGCTAATTTTGTGTGTGTCAGTCCTTGGATATTAATCAGGTTTAGTGTTAGCCTAAGGTCGTTTACTATTTTATCTTTACTATCATCTTCATTTAAGTCTACCGAAAATTTCCATCCTCCCATATTTTACCTTGTTTTATATAAAGTCCGGTTTCACCATTTTGTTTTCTTTCTTGTAGCTCTTTTCTAAGCAAATTCCCTGCTTCCCTTTCTCTTTTTGTCTGGTCTGGATTGATATATACTCTCTGGTAGTGTTGATTATTTCTTAATGCTTTCGCTTTTTTTAAGATATTCCACTTTTCCTCCCCTGTTTTCATCTCGACTAAAAGTGGTCTTGGTTTCATTGGGAGAGGGTTATTTCGTCCTAGCCTTACTGTCTTAACAATTTCAAACTCTGCAATTCCTATTTCCTTAAATATTTCAGAGCTAATTTCTCTGTCATTTGCTTCATTTTGTCCCTGGTTTATGTCATTTTCCTTTAAATTGTATATTACCAGATTGTTTTTTCTCTTTCTTTTGTCTTCTATTTCAAACAGCTCTTCTCTTATGGTTTCTGTGAGCTGCTTCCTGTCCATTTTGGATGTCCCATTTTTCATTTCTCTTACCATTTCTTCTATTTGGCTTTGTTGTAGCTGAAGTTGTTGTTGTTGTTGTTGCTGAAATTGTTGTTGCTGTTGCTGCAGTTGGACTTGTAGCTGTTCAAGCTGCTGTTGTTGTTGTTGTTGTAGCTGCTTAAACTGTTGTTGTTGCTGCTGCATGGTTTTTTGCATTTTTTCCATGTTTTCAGCAAGCTGCTGCTGTTGTTGTTGTTGTAGCTGCTGCATGGATTTTTGCATTTTTTCCATATTTTCAGCAAGTGAGGCTACCATGACATTCAACTCTGGAGCGTCCGTCACAGAAGTGTTCATTTCTATCTTCTGCCCGCAGCTAAGGCAGTTCCACCATATATTACTCATTTCTTTTAATATTTTATATTGATTTTTGTTCATATTAGCACAATGTTGTGTGGCGTGGAACCACTCTTTGCATTGTTTACATTCTATGCTGTCCGTGTTTGGGCCTAATTTAACGCCGCACTTACCGCACTTATATTCTTTCTTTGTAGGAGTCATAATTCAATAATCTTTGTTATTTGTTTTATATTATATCCTGATTTGTTAACTCAAGTTTTGTATATTTTGAATTATTTCGAAAGATAATTTGTTAAAAGTTTGTTAAAAGACAAAAAGGGAACAAGGCCTTCGCCTCGTGGAAAAAATTAGTCCAAAGTGAATAAAGCTGCTTCCATTTTTTAGAAATATTTTTTGTTGGAGATTAAATTATTTCATTCTTGTTATATTATATTTGTAGCTTTGAACCAAGAATGAGATATGGAAATTTTACTCAGATATAAACTTCTTAAATTTTAAATATTAAAATTTGAGACAAATTATAAAATTAATTAATTAAAAATTTAGTTACAGTTTAATAAATGCATTACCAAAATCTAAATTTATGCTCATTTTTACTGTTGCTTTTACCAGGTATATTTTATGAAATTTCAAGAATATTAGTTTTACTTCTTGGCATCAAAATCTTGAAAAGTATTTAAAATTAACTAAAAAATATTTTATAGGAAAACTTTGTTTTGTACACTCCCACCAGAACTGTTAAATTTATTGCTGATGAATAGTACAATGTACTATACAACATACAAACAGATGAAAGAGAATTAAAAATATATATATATATATATATATATATATATATATATATATATATATATATATATATATATATATATATATATATATATATATATATATATATATATATATATTGTATATATTAAAAATGATAGTGCGGAATAGATTTTTATTCTTGGGGTAAGCTACTGCAAGTAAAGATTGGGAATTACGTATCCTAGGTTAAGTGTAATATTATGTAAAAAGTACAAATAAATCAATTACTTAAATAAATAATAAGGGAAACAAACTTTTTATTAATCCAAGTTAACTTTTTAATAAAAAATATTAAATATATTAAAATTAGAAGTAAAAATATGATCTAATTTTCGTTGAATAGAATTTTTCCAGAATCAGGCCTCTATATATATATTGAAAACTGTATAGGTTTTCATATATATATATATATATATATATATATATATATATATATA
>JABUQX010080006.1:12500-22500 GCA_015478945.1 Trachelipus rathkii
GGTTTTTCTTTGGGGACTACTAGATTTTGTTTCCTGCAGTAGCCAAGGGTTAGGGGGGACCTGTGAGGTCCCCAGGAAGCCCTATACCCCAACAAGGTATTCGTGTGATTCTTGATACACACACGCATTATGTATTATAGGGTTAATATTTTATAGTAAAATATCCATTTATTCTGGTGTTTCATTATTCTTATTGAGGTTGTTACCAGTAGAAACGATCTACTTGAACATGGTAGCTGAGAGTAGTTTGTAACAATCCTAATTTGAATGTGAAACAAAATGGAAAGTAGGCCTAGATCAGCCCTATAATAGAATTAGGAAATAGGCCTAGATAAACCCTAAAATAAAACTAAGAAATAGGCCTAGATAAACTCTAAAATAGAATTAGAAAGCAAGCCTATTATATAGTTAAATATGGATTTGTCAATGCAGAAAATTGATCCACTTCAAGGTAAGACAAACTGGGAAGATTGGAAGTATCTTATGCAAATAAGGCTAAGTGGTATACCAGATGCAATAGAAGCAATCAATGGTAAATTAGAAAAGCCACAAGAACCCAGTACTGCAGCAACAGTTGAAGAGAAAAATGCATACAAAAAGAAATTGGACAAATTCAACAAAACTCAATCAGATGTAATGTTTTTGTTGGTTTCAACCATAAGCCAAAGTATTAGAAGTCAAATAAGGAATTTTTTGAAGCCAGATGAAGTGTGGAAGGAACTTCACAATCTTTTTGCAGGAGTTGAAGAAAACAAAGTTTATGATGTTTGTTCACAGTTTTTTTCTTACAAATGGAATGAGAAATTAGACATGGCTGGAAATTTATCTTCAATAAGACAGCTCTGGGGTAATCTTCAGGAAGAAATTGTCAAAATTCAAGAGAAGAATGAAGGTACATTGCCAGAGATATTTCTCATATATAAGATTTTTGAAATTTTGCCAAAGGAATATTCAAATTTTCAAACTACATGGCTCATGATTCATAGTAATAGAAAAGAAAGAAGTATAGATAATCTGGTAACTTGGCTTTGCACAGAAGCAAATAAGATAGCATCAAAGGTTAAGTCAGAAAATCAAGAAGCATTAACAATAAAAGGAAACTACAGAGAAAATAGTACCAAAGATAAAATGAAGAAATTTCCTTGCAATTACTGCCATTTAAAAGGTCACTGGATCAAAAATTGCAGAAAATGGATTGCAGATGGTAGACCAGAAAGAAAAATAAAGCCAGAAAGAAATGCAAATTTTGAAAATAAAGAAAATTCAAAAGCTAAAACAGAAGTTAATGCTTTTATGTTAGCAGTAGATGAACAAGTTTTTATTTCTGAAGAAAATGATAAAGAAAATTGGTATTTTGATAATGGGGCTACAAAACATATAACAAATGAGAAAAGTTATTTTAAAACTTATAATGAATTCAAGCATTCAGTCAAGGTAAAATCAGCAAATGGTCAGGAAGCAAATGTGTTAGGATATGGAACAATTGAAGTAGAATCAGTTGTAGATAGAAAAATATCTCAATTATTTTTGAATGATGTTTGGTATGTTCCTGATATTAAGAAAAATTTATTTTCAGTATTGGCAGCTCATGATAAGCATCCAAATAGTGAATTTATATCTGGACCAAGTGTATGTAGATTTATGGTAGACAAAAAGGCCTATTTTAATGGCTATCGTAAACCAAAGGATGGGCTATTCAAAGTTGCAATGAAAGCTAAAATCTCCCATATAGCTACCAGAAATAAATGCACTTGAAGAAAAGGATCTATTACAGTTATATCATGAAAGAATGGGACATCAGGATAGAAGACACATAAGAAATCTGATCAAAAGAGAACTAAATATTGAAACTCACCTTGATAATAAAAATTGCATAGGATGTATAAATGGAAAAATGCATCGTCAGAATTTTGGAAAAAGACCAAATAGTACTAAGCAAGGAGAATTGCTATTTGCAGATGTTTGTGGACCATTTCAAGTATTATCAAACTCAGGTTATAAATATTTTGTATGTTTCAAAGATGATTTCTCAAAAATGAGATTTGTATATTTTATTAAAGAAAAATCAGAAGTTGTAGAAAAATTAGAGCAAGTACTTGAAGAAGCAAAAGTACAAGGACATCCAATCAGAGAATTTTTAAGTAATAATGGCTTAGAATTTAAAAATCAGTTAGTTAAAAAACTTTTACATAAATATGGTGTAAGACAAAGGTTAACGGCTCTGTATACTCCACAACAAAATCGAGGGGAAAAAGAAAATAGAACGCTAGTTGAAGCGGCTAGATCACTCATGTATTCAAAAGTAAAATTTCCACAGAAGTGTTGGGCAGAATTAATTAACACAGCAGCATATATAATAAATAGAACTGGAAAATCCACTGTTGATGGGAAAACGCCTTTTGAAATCTGGTATGATAGAAAGCCCAGAATCAAGCATCTACATGTAATCGGAACAGCATGCAGTGGGTGGATTCCGGATCAGAAAAGGAGAAAATTAGATCCAAAAGCAAAATCAGGTGTGTTAATTGGTTATGATGTTCTTCGTCTTCGGACGAATCTACTAATTCGTTAAAAGGGGGTGCTGAAGGCACTATATACAAATTATCATCAGGTATTAATTCATCAGAAACAACCTCAGTCACCTCTGCACGTAATTCCGATAACTGTGACCCTTCAATTATCACAGGTCTTTTAGGTGCCCTTTGAGGTTTAGGTTCCTAATAAAAAGGTTTATTTCTAAAAGGGTCTCTTGTGGGTAGATCATTGCCACAGAGCTCTTTAGTTTCCCTTTTGGAAAATTTCCAGAGAATCATTTGGACAGTCGATTCCCAGATGTCCGCCCTGGCAAATGGGACATTCCTGAGCATCAGTTTCGGATTGAACCCTCTGGCTTCTCTTAGAACAGTCTTGCACTATGTGCCTGTCTTCTTCACAGCATATACATTTGTTTTTAAACACATAGCAATCATCAGCAACATGTCCTCTTTTTTCCACAAAACTGGCAATATGGTCTCAACCGACAATCACTGACATCATTCCCAGGCTTTTTACAATAGTTACACAGTCATGGACTTGGAGTCTGATTGTTATTTTGTTGTGGTCTACCCCTTTCTTGGGTTCTCTGTTGTTGACCACCATGGGAATTACTTTTAAGTTGAGCATGAGCACTATTAGGCGACTGTTGTGGTCTTGGAGGTTGAGCCACTTGAACTAAGGTCTATGCGTACATAGTATTCAACGGACAATCACCGTTAAACCCTTGATTTGGTGAAAAACTCTCGGGAGGAACATGATTCTGAGGAGATTGAGAATAAACACTAGACAAGGAATATCCTGGATGCGATGATGGCATTGTCCACCTTTGTCCATTATGTGATGGAATACCGGTATAATGTTGTTGAGTCATCAGAGGAACTGCCTGAGTCAACTCTACAGTATGACTTCAGGATGATTGGTTGTAGGAAGATTCTTACTGTGGAATTCCAAAGTAGACCGATGATCATTCTGTGACTTTGATAACGGTTCAAGGAAAATTTTGATCGATAAGTTTTACTAGCCCATCCCAGGAAAGAAAAGCACCCCTTGACAATTCACAACCAACACGAGGTGAATTCACCATCCTATATAGGTTTGGGCAAGCTATTAAGAAGTTTTTCTCTTACCACTTTCATGGTACTCACATCAGATCCCGGAAATGCTCGTTCCGCCAATCCTTGTAACCGCAAAGCGTAGAGTGGAATAGTCTCTGTGGACATAATCTGTGCAGCATTAAACGTACCCAAATCACTTTTTGTTTGTTTCTTTAAATGCTCCCCGAACCAATCAGTTCATTCCTTTTATACTGCTAGCTCTGCATTTGTCTTCATCAAAACATCATAAACCTAAGTTTCATGTCACCCCTAAATGCAAACCTAATATACCACCACCCATCACTATAAACTTGAATATGTTGAGGGCTGATTTTCAAATCTGGTCAGAACTGGGAAATGGTTCTCCATTTTCAAGACAATATTTTCCCAAGGGACTACTTTCTGAGGTTTCTGTTGATTCATAAGCTTGCATCATGTGTGTTAATAACCCCAAGGTTTGCTGATTCTGCTTCAGTAGTTCTTTTAAGAGGGAAGTATTCTCCTGAATTTGATTCTGTTGCAATATACTCATTTACATAGGTTGGGTGTTTTGTGTTATAAAGGGTTGTTGGAATCCTGATGATATGGGAACTTGTCTCAGAGGGTCAAAATTCTGAAGGTAATAGGGTAGCTGAGAGAGACTCACTCAGGCTGTATTCCGTTCATCATAGAATTAGACAAAGAAACCCCCACTGGCAATTTCAATTGTGACAATCACCGTTACAGGAGGAGACATTGTAATCAGGGAGGGCACAGAACCTGTCGAGTGTGCTGAAACTAAGTTCAACACCCCGGAAGACTCAGAGAAAACGGCTTGGGATGATACATTTTGGATAGAGTCAGATGTCATCAAGGATGTTGTCTGTCCAGCCAACATCTCTGATGAATCTGATATGAATATAATCGGATCATTCGCCATCGACTTTGTCCGCGCTCGCACTGTTCAAAAAATTTGGTTTTAACTCTGACATCTTTTGCAATTGGATAATATTGATATTTATAGATTTATTTTATTTTCTGTATTAGGATAATTCTGAAAGGTATCGAATGTTTCTTTTAGATAAGTAGATATATACTATATGGATATTTAAGAAACAAATAAAAGATAGAAAGAACAATAGTACGTGATATTACAAATATTAATTTAACAGTGTCCTATCCAATGGCATTATAAAGAGATTTTAAAACTGAATTTGAAATATGATCACAAACAGGAAAAGTAAAAAGGAGTAGCGTTCAGAGCCAAGGTAACGTCTCATAACAACTAACGCTCTGCTAACCATAAATGTAAAAAAAAATAATTTATGTTGTTTGAATTATTAATACAAAAACAAAAGACAAGGTAAACGAAATCAGACTTGAAATATTTGCATATAATGCAAAACATTTTAAAAAAATTCACTAAATATGAAGAACATATAAGGTGATAAGCAATCAAATAGATAGAAATTATAAGTGGCCCTTGGACATGCAAAAGATGTGGTCTTACTCTTGATCGATGGGCACAGTTTAAGAAACATGAAAAAAAACATGTGGAAGATAAACCATATGCATGTGCAAAATGTTCTGAAGCATTTAATATAAAGGTTGTGCTATAAATTTCCTCTAAAATATTTAATTGTGATATTGCATATCATTATTTATATTTCATTGCATTACAAGTAAAATCAAAATTTGGGAAACGTTTTCTTTATATTGAATAACATATCTTAAATTTAGTCTGATATATCAAAATTGGTAAGTTTTAAACTACATTGTATTCCAAGTAAAGAAATAATTTTGTGAAACTTGTTAGTAGTGAATAGTCTTAAAAGTTTTCTTAAATATTTTAATAATCAATCTCATAATTGATATTTTTAACTATTTAAATATTGTGCTAATTTAGGTTGAACTAGTGTTTGTTAAGAATAATATAAAACTATTTATAATGATACATAAATAAATATAATGAATATAAAAAATGTGTGTGGCTGAACAAAGTCTCAATTCAGAGGAAAATTGAGCGAAATCTTGCGAAAAGAGAAATTTTGACATATTTATATTTAATTTGCAGATTTATAGTGATAATTTTAGCAAATAGCAATTTCTATTGCAATTTCTATGAACTATCATTAAATATGAAGTTAACGTTTATATATATTAAAAATTATGAAAATTATAGACGTTATTAAAAATAAATTCAATTAAATAAATAACATATAAAAATAAGAAGAACAATGGTATTGGTTCGATTTCATATTTCCACCTAACATCAATTTTATGGCGAGGTGAATTGGACCCAAGTTAGGCCCGTGATTATAGCCAATAGCACTGTTTGGAAACAATAAATTTACTTTTGTCACATTATTAAAGCAACTACTTAAAGTGTATAGCGCTAGAAAATAATAATTAAAATCCATTCACCACCCAATTATTATTTATTTATAAACTAAAAATAGTTATAAATAAAAAACTACTATGGTCTATAAGCAGAAATGAGAAATTATTAATTGTTTTAGGTGAATTTTATACCCTATAAATAATATTAAATATTTTATTTAAAAAAATATTAAAAAACTCTAGAATTAAAGACAATCTATAAAATAAAAACTTGTAGTTATCACCATACACGTTGAGCTAATTAGAATGAGTACAAAAAATAAATTTATTAAATTTAATTATTTCTATTTAAGAGTGGAACTATGAGAATAAATCACCATACCTCTAAAAAAGGTGGCCCGGCACCCCACCAGACGCTACTTGTCTCTGAACCGTCTACATCTTCCCATATATTGATAGTCACGACCAGAGGAGACGCTTCAGGATTTGTATAGCATGGAACTCTACACAAACAATGCATAATTGAAATTATTAAAGAGTATATAACAAGATGCAAATAACACTCAAATCAAATAAAGTAAAAGACAAGTGAACATGATGAAAAAATTATTACCTAATAAACTAATCATGCACACTGTCTTTGTTGCGAAATTAAATATAAAAGCTATCAAAAGCTAAGCAATTATAATTATAGAATAGAATGGTGTAATATATTATATGTATTAAGTATATATATATATATATATAATATAACTAATATAATATATATATATATATATATATATACTATATATATAGTAAAATATATGTTTTTAACGTAGCACACAAAAATAATATAATATTAATTATATATAGATTAAGCAAAACAGGTCCTCACAAATTTTATTTATGAGAGTAGCATGCGAGTATTTAAGCACAATAGTTATTTATAAATTATATACATGTAATAATGTAATAGCAAGAAGTTTATAAAAGGTTGTAAAAAAAACAAACAAAAAAAAAGCTTCAATCGTTATGGCATGCCATCAAAATCTGATTACTATAATTAAATCCCAAGACCATTTACACCTTCCCGTTTCACATCCCTTCCCAGAAAACGAAAAGGTATCCCAAAAAATAAACTGTATATTTAGCGAAATATAACAATATAAAGGTAAATACAAATATACATATATAGTTCTAATATTACAAAATAATTTTTATACACATGTTCAGTGTGTATGCGCATGGTGCTCTGTTAAAATTGAAAAAAAAGCACGTGGCAACTCCTTACACAAATTGCAATATGGCAACCCCTTTCATAAATAGCAATTTTCCTCGGTTATAATTCCGGAATACAAATGTGATATGATTCCACTCTATAGTATGACCAGAGTGTTAAATATGATGAAAAAATATAATGACTAAAAACAGTGATACAATGTATATAGATATATCAAATGGAAAATGGGGTGAAAAAAATATAAAAATATGAAATTATAATAAAAATTAAAATGAGAAACAATGAAAACATAAATAACTTACTCACGTTTGTTTTAGAGAACAGAGTAAAAGCACAATCTGGGCCCACAGTGACCGTACTTAAGAGTTCTCGTTAACAAAATACCAACATCCTTGGTTTCTTCCTAAAATATTATTTATACATAAATAAAGGAGAAATATCTGACAGAGCAGCAAGCTAGACTTAGCATATTTTTGTTTCAGCCCACACATATATGAAAAGCAGAAATTTAAAAGGGATGAGAATGGGCATAAAATTCAAGCAATGCAATATTATTAACATGAAATGGAAAAAAAAATTACCTGGGTTAGGATTAAATAAACCTGAAGTTAAACTTATAAGAGAGGAAGTATAAGGAATATATGTTTCATAATATAATTAATACAGAACGAAAAATATAGTTATAATATATTTAGCTTTATATTATGAAGTTGCGTTAATTTAAGAACCGAGTATATATAATTAAATCTATATCAATAAGCAAAATATTTTTATGTAAGTAGAAGTTCCTTATCTTTGTAAATTATTAGAAGAGACCTTGTTTATCCTTAAAAAATTAATATGATTCACACCTAAACTAAAAGTAATATTTATACATGCACACCTAGGTAATAGCACCACTAAGCACACTGTACTGTAACAAAAATCACAATCAAAAATAGAAATGGTAGAATTTTTAGAATTGACGCTTTAGTGCATTGTTCCTAAATAATATATTATATTATTCAGAGTAAATTCCCAAAAACACACATGCAAAGTCTCGCTTATTTTCAGAGCAATTGGCTGGTAGCAATGTGCTTCGCTTGCATGTATTAAGAAAAAACAAAGTATCAGAAATGGAGTATTACATTTTTTTAAGAAGCCATCCATAAGCGCATTGTCAGCAATGCTAATAATTGACTTAAAGAATCAAACCTTAAACAATAAAATAACAAAATATAATAATTAACATTAATACACTCAAATATAATTAATGACGTCCATCAATACTCCTAATATAATTCTAAATAATGTACATCTACGATTTATTATCGTTATTATGTACACTTTTAAAGTTTAATTAAATCTAATTCTTATATTTCGCCTGAAAGAGTTATTAATATGACACTTTTTAATTAAAACTAACTTTACAATGAAGGTCTCTGCTAACAATATTTCAAGAAGGTATCATCATTTAATAATTCACGTGAGGTTAGAAAAGGAGTCTGTAACCATATCCTCGATTTACATTAAAATACTTATAAATATTCAGAAAGGGATTTGCATTCTCAACTTATTACGGTTCATATATAGGGTCTGTATAACCTCAGTACGATATACCTGTAGACGTAGAGGGTTCGTAACCACCCAAATATCAGTTCAGTTAGACAGGGGTCTCCACCCGCAGCTTCCTGTAGGACGTGGTCCGTACCCCCAGCCTAAATAGAAATAATAAAGTTCTTTTACTTTTCAATTTGTATTTTATGTAATTTCTTTAATATAATTTGCCTGATTAGCATTATCAAATAGCGTCAAAACTTATAACCTAAATCCACACATAATTAAAATATGCTTACCATCCACAAAGCACTTTCCAGAGGTATTAACTTTATATATAATAAGGGTAGCAATTATAATGTTATTCCTTGAAATCGCGGAATCGTGGTGAGATTGATTAAGAGACAGCTATAATAATAATAAATATATATATATATATAAAGAAATAAATAGATAACACTTTTAACATACTTAGCTGCCATATATTTAAAACAGATATACACTTAATCTATTCATAGTGAATACAATTGTTGATAAATTTCTTCCTTAAGATACATATGTGAGATGTATAGTAAAAGAAATTACATAATTTGGATTTGATTCCTAAGGAACTAGTGTGAAGATAGAATAGTATTCTAATAAAAAGATTTTGGTGTTTACACTATCCCATGAGACTTTTGATTTGGAAATAAGTACCTTGTATTAATATGTAATAAACTATAAATTAATTATAAGTTATATTAATATATATAGATTGAATAGTAAAATGCCTATATATTAATTAAATACTTTTTACTTTTCTATAAAAATTGATGTTATATATTTTATAATTATATATATATTATATATATTCCTTAAATTATTCTTAAATTATATATATTAATATATATATTTCTTTTAAATTATATAATATATAAAATTAGTAATTAGTATGAATAAAGTAAATACTATTAAACCTTTCATTTTTTAATAAAGGTGTCGGATAAATAAAAATGAGCGGAAACTATTATATTTATTAATCCGCTAATAAAGTGCTAAAGTTCGCTAATATTTCTCTAATATACGACTAGACTCTCGACACTCTATATATATATTACCGCATAGTATTACCGCTATTAAACACTAAGCTATTAATATTCCTAAGTAAGTAGTTTACCGACTCGGAGTAAGATGGAGATCGCCCCAAAAAAATAGCCAGATTATAAGTCCTTTAATCTATAATGATATATATTTCTATTTCGTCTATGTTTTGAAGAATGCTTTTTGGTTTATCTTTTATATTATTTACTAAAAG
>JABUQX010080006.1:32500-52260 GCA_015478945.1 Trachelipus rathkii
ACAAAAAATTATTTCATAAAAAAAAAAACGTGTATGTGAAATATTTGTACCTCTATTCTGCAATTTTCATGATTTTTCATTTAGAGTTTGCGAACCTAGACTAAAATTTACCTGTTGTTACAAAATACTTCCCTATGCCTAAAATACTATGTCAAGTGATCTATTTGTTCCCGCTTACCTGTAACTCACTACGAATAGTAAAAAAAATTTAAAGGAAATTTCTATTTTATTTTCAAAATTTTTACCAAAAAATAAAATAGTTTAAGTTTGCCCAGTCTCTTGCAACACACACTAATCCGTTTCATTACCATTCAGTTAAACAACAGTTAAATGCCAGCCAAATGGCAACTTAGCTGCAAATTCTTCATCCTTGCCCAGCTGAGCTTTCACCTATTTTTATTTACCTTAACCGCATGAAGCATGGATTTTGAGCAGAATTTGACCCTGCTGTATCTGGTTAAACTAAGCAATAACTAAACCATCTGAACTGTTGCAAAATTTTATATATATATTTTTTTTTAAACAAATAAACTAGCGATAGCAACAGCACTTTCCTTTTAAATAATTCAATATATAAAATCAAATATGATGAAATTTATTTTTAAGGTAAACTGTTAAAAATTGTCATCATCACCCACCTTCTTTCCCCAAGACTGGGGGTAACGTGCATAACATGCACTGGAAACAATAAAGTAGTAGAAGAATATGACACAAGTCGAAAAGAAAGCCCAGCCTTACTGCCCCTTTTATACCTTTTAGTGAGAACTCGTCGCTGTCAGAAAATCCACCCTAGAGCTTCACGGTGTTGTGCTTTGATCTAACCGTAAGTATTTTATTAAGAATTAGTCCAGAAGTCGTTGGGGGAAACAGGTTGGGTCAGTCAGTCAGGCAGTCAAATTTTCAAGGGAGTTTTAGGTATGTAAGGAAAGTCTATTATTTTTTGGTTTGTATCATATTGTGTAGCTATATTTATTATTTATGGTTGTTATGATTGTGAAATGAAGGGTGAATAAATCCGAGTGGTGGTTGTTCTGACGACATGAGTATGTTTCACCTCCAGTTTCAACGGTTTTAATTACCTTCCATTCCATTTTTTTGTTTTCGCGGCATTCACCAGTCACCACTCTTCTTTTTTTTCGAAAGTGAATGATTGCTGTTGAGTATTGTTGTTTGTTTTTTTATATGTTTTTTATTTTGTCTTTCCGTAGGAAGTATTTACTTTGTTAAATAATTTTATAAAACAAAGAAGTATTTACTAACGGTAATTTCTGAGTTGGAAGTCAGGTGGAAGTTTCAGTAGTACTTGGAAGATTGTGGTATCCTGTACCGTATTGGAGGAAAATTAGTGGACTGGTTAAGAGCTGAGTCAGAGTTGAATCTTAGAGACTTTCAGTTAGATGAGGAATCTTTTCTTAACCTAAGGTATTATTTTAATGGTAAAATGTAATTATTATTATTCTTTTTATTATTATTATCACTATTATTAGATGATTATTTTTTTATAGCTTGGAAGTTTGATAGCTGGGGTCGAAATCAACTGTGTCGTATCAAGTTATAGTGAAGTAGGACATTTAATCAACGTAAGGTATGAGTAAAACTAAAATTAGTTTTTATGTATTTGTGTAATTGAGCAATTATTATTATTATTATTATTATTATTATTATTATTATTATTATTATTATTATTATATTACTATGGTTTTAAGAGAGTGGAAGTATATCGTCGGTGAGGAAATTTGAAGAAATTGTAAAAGAAAAAACTGGACACTAACACGGTCCAGATATGGCTTGTTTTGATATGTTTTAGATATGCTAATTTTCATATTATATTCATATAAAGATTAAATTCATTTTTGTAATATTAAATATTCAACAACTGCTGAAAAATATTATTATTTTATTAGTTTATTAATTTATTATTATGATCATTATTATGGTTTGTTTCTTATGTTTTATTTACAGTTTTTTTCTGTGACTAAATCTTGAAGAGGATTGTAACGGGAGTGAAGATTAACTGTATACCTGGGTACACGGAAAGTAAAAGGTGCATCTAGAAAAAAAAAATTGAAAATAAAAATTTGAAAATATGAAAATATAAGTAGAAAAAATTTAAAAATAAAAATTGGAAAATATGAAAATATAAGTTAAAAGAGAATTTTTAAAATAAAAATTGGAAAATATGAAAATATAAGTTGAAAAAGAATTTTTAAAATAAAAATTGGAAAATATGAAAATATAAGTTGAAAAAAAGTTGAAAATAATAATTGAAACTGGAAGGTTACATTCAAAAGCGGATGTTGTATGGAAACGTGTAAGGCATAGAACGGTTAAATGTAAAATAAATTTCTAATATGTCTAATACTGAACTTGAAGAATTGAAACATTGTTGCGAACTATTTAAATTAGATCTGAAACTGAACTAAAAAAAAAAAAAAAAGGAAATTGTAACTTTGAAACTTTGATATGGATTATTTTAAAGGATTAACATTGATAAATTTCAATCGTTTCGATTGTGTATGATAAAATATAAATTGGTATAAAATAAATTGTTTTTGTAACTTATTTTTTTGTATATTGAAATACTGTATATCATTTCTTTTGTTTCTTTGGGCAGACTAAGGTTAACCGAATATAATTGTTTTGTAATATAACTGGTTGTGTATTATGTCTTTTTATACTGCGCACATCATAATATATTGATTAATTCATTTATTTATTGTATCTATATGATTATATTTTATATTTAGAAGGGAGTATAGAGTCGTTGATTAGGTAATATTAGTTTTAGTCTGACTAGGGTCAGTGTAGTTATTTTGCATAAATTCTTTAATGGTACTGATGGTAGCCAATTTGGAGTAATTAATTGTAAAGGAGAAACCAAAAAATTTTTATTTTGTGGTCTATTTCTAAATCTTTTCTTATAATTTTAATAAATTTCAAAGTGTGTGTGTGTGTCATTTGTCTCTTCAATTGCCCTGGCAGATAGCTTCACAACAATTAACTATCAAAATACAAATTGTAGTTTTAGATTCAGTAAAATCCGCTACAACGGGACCGCGACGGACCCTCACAAAGGCATCTCGTCAATGTGGGGTTCATCCCTTGGCCCAGGTAGGCCACAACCATACCCTCATAAAACCCCGCCATATTCACTCCTATGCACCTTTCTTCTCACCTCTGACAAACTCGCATTTCTCTCCTCAAGGCATTCCTTTACTGACTCAATCCACTTTTTCTTCAGTCTCCCAGCCGGTCGATTCCCAACACACCCACCACTATACATCCACTTAACCAACCAACTATCATCTATCCTTTCCACATGACCAAACCATCTCAACGTACTTTCATTTATTCTCTCATTTATCCCTTTCTTCACACCACACAACACTCTAATACGTTCATTCCTCATTTTATCAATTCTTCTCACACCTAACACGCCCCTAAGATTGTCCATCTGAACACATTGTACTTTAGATCTATACCTCTTATTCCAGACCATAGTCTTAACTAACTATAACACAGGTAACAACATACCTTCATGTAAGATCCTAGCACACTCAAGACTTAGTCCCTTTACATCCACCGATTTAATTGCACCAGCCACCTTCCTGCCATTCACAACTTTCCTATTACACTCTGCATCATCCGTTCCCTTTTCATCCAACATATATCCTAAATATTTAAACTCGGACACTTGTTCCAGCTGTTCACCATCTAACATAACTTCACACAGAGGACTGTCCTCACTCACAACCATAACCTTACTCTTATCTACGTTTACTTTCAAACCCCTAATTTTACATATTTACTTTGCAGAGAGTTGATGCTAGGAGGGTTACCAATGAGAATCTGACCTTTGATCTATCTAGTATTTCTAACTTGGACAGAGAAATATTGGTCGTTTTCAATGCCTCTGATTGATTGAAGCAAATCTCTTTTGCCGTGTGGCGTCTGGGGCAGGAGGCTGCTAGCCCCACTGAGGAATCCTAAGCAGCCTCCGGGAAGAAAGCCACTTCATCGTGACAACGCTCACCTTCAACATCCAAAATCATCTATTAAAGGTTGTTCACCAGAATTTCTAACCTCTCTTCTAATTGGCAGGACCACCTGAAGTGACCATAAACCCCACCAAATGTGATTCTGAACACCCATCAAATCACAAGTTTCTTCTGCTGGGCGCTACTCTGTTCGGCCATCCTGTGCCACCTGTACCGTTCAAGCTTCTGCAGGTGCGGACCAACTGCCAGTAAGAGTACAGAGTGGTCGAAGCCTTCTCAGTGACCTTAATGTGTGCACACCTAGCTCTCACCTGACATCTACACGCTACTTCCCGACGTCCTTCCAGGTCCGGAGAGCGGTGTGCTCGCGGCATTGTCAGGAGTTCTGTGGCGCCTGGGGCAGGAGGCTGCCAGCCCCACTGAGGAATCCTAAGCAGCCTGGAAGAAACGCCACTTCATCGTGACAACGCTCACTCTTCAACATCCAAAATTCATCTATTATTGAAGGTTGTTCAACACCAGAATTTAACCCCTTCAATATAGATTTGAAAATTTAAAAAAAAAATAATTTACTTTCAATCTTCTACAGGAAACTTTGAACCAAAGCCTTGCAGAAGCCATATTTGCTAGTGTTTCTCCATTATCGAAAGTGTAACATCCTCTTTGTGTTGAATTCTTTATAAAAAATACATGGATCATACACTTTATCCTCAAGGCATCATATCACATCAACTTACCTAATGCTCAGCATGCTAAAATGCAAGCAGAAGTAGCAAGTCAGCTGCAAGAGTCAAAGAATTTGAATCTACATCGTGATAGATGAAGGAATGAATCCATTGTATATTTTGTTGTATCAAAGCTTGAGCTTCTATTTGTTGACTTTATGACAAAATCAAACAGACATAATGCTCCCTATATGGCAAATTTGATCATTAAATGCATTGAAAAGCACGGAGCTGATAAGTTCTTAGTCATTATTAGAGACAATGCATCAAATAAGCGAGCATCTTTTAATATAGTCAAGGAAAAATATCCTTATATCGTGCCTCTCGGATGTCTAGCTCACCTATTGCATTTATGTTCTGACATCTTAAGATGTGCAGCAGTTAAAGATTTGCTGACTCGTGGTGTTGATAGTCAAACCCATAAAAACTAGCCATGTTTTGAAAGCATTATTTGATAAATTTCAATCAGAGAAAAACTTCACTGATAGGATTTCATTGAAACTACCTGGAAAAATTAGGTTGGGCAGCAATTTCTTTTGTCTGGAGAGCATATCATCAAACAAAGTTGTTCTTCAGAAACTAGCTGTAAGTGAGGAGGCTGAGCTCTCTAAAGAAATGAAAGGAAGACTATTAGATGATTCTGTTTTCTGGGTTAGAGTTGAAAAGATGATAAATATATCTAAGCTAATCATTAAGCTGATTACTGCAATGGAATCCAACACTCCATATATTCACAAAGTTTATTCGCAATTTAACGAGTTAGAATTGACTCTGGATAAGGAAATTCCCCTGTCATCTCTCCAAAAAAATGAGGAGACAAATGTCTTTTCCAAATTTAAAAAGCGGAAAAACTTAGGAATCAGTCAAATTCACTTAGCGGTTGATCTTATAAACCCAGCTATTCAGTGCAGCAAACTAAAACCAACAGAATTGCTTGATGCTATGGGTTTCATAAGTGAAGTTGATAACCTGGAATTGTACCTTTGGCAGAGTTTGAGTGATACCCGAAAAGTACCACTTTTACTGGACCAATAAAACAATTCTTGTGTCAATCAGCTGGGACACTTTTAAATTAAAGCATAAAAATTAAACAAAAAAAAAAAAAAAATTTTATCGTTCTTTTTCTTTGGAATCTGGAACGTATGCATCAAAAGATATGATTATATATAATATATACCTAATTTATATATATAGCTAAGTACTAATAAATATATATACTATAATATACTACATAATATATAATTATACATATATATATTATAATAATCATATCATATATAGCCTATATATATATACTATATTACTATATAGTATTACAATATACAAGTATTATAATAGCATTTATAGTATTCACTACATTACTCACATATTCAATGAAAGGGATTAATTCTATATCGGATAATGAATAAAATGACCTTAAACTTAGCTAACACTATATACATCATATTATATATATAGTATATAATCATATAATATATATATATAGCTATAACAATTATCATAATAACTAATATAACTATAATAATATCATATATTATCAATATATATATATAATATATTATCCTCATATAAATATATATAATAGGCGTGGACTCGAAACATTACTCTTTGATCTTTAAAAATTCACCATACATAACAAATCCTATGCCATCAGACGTCCCAGATATCATGCAACAAAAAACAATAAAATTTAGACATAAATTCATTTCCTTATTTACTGATAATGCTTTTCTGCGTTCTTCAATTAAGAGGAGAATCGGCCTAGCCTCAATTCGGAGAAAAAAAAAATTCTCTACGCTTAATTAACACCTCTAGTATGCCCATAATTAAATTGAAACATGAGACAGAAATTGGTCTGAGGGCTTTCGTCTACTGTTCTTTTAAAAGTTCCTGCGAAAATTCTTACTAACCGCACTATTTTTTGAGATATGCGAATGTCGTGAGCATGAATTTTTTTCTTTTGACGAAATTTATGGTGATAAACAATTTCTTAAACCAGTTATTTCAAATATCAAGATTCAATGTTAACGAAATCAGCAGACCTGTAGCTACGAAAAAATATTAAACGGTGCTTTATGTAACAATAAAAAAGTTGTATTCACATGACTGTAGATGATGCATTGTGTAGTTGACATCATTCTATGATAACATAGGTTGTATATATAAGGTTTTCTCTGCTACTTTAATCCATTTCATACGGTAACTTTTTTTTTTATAAATTTTGAATTCCTTTTTCTTTATAAACTCATAATCTCATATTTTATACTTTAATTTTATTTCATATTCTATTTCATTTTTCCTTCATTTCTTTTTTAAAAATCTTTCATTTAGTTTACATTTATTTTCTTTAAAGAAAATTTTTAATCTTATATTTCGTTTTCTTTTTAAACGTTAACTTAAAATTCTTTTCATTATATTTTTATTATTTATAGCTTAAATTTAGTTAATTATTCTTTTTCTTTTTATTTTAATTTTCTTGTTTTTTTAATTTTAATTTTAAATTTATTTAAAATTCTTATTTTATTGCCTTGAAACACAAAAGCAAGAAAATACATAAACACAGTTAATGATCTTCATATACTTTTCACTATATTATAAACACGGGTTTCTTTTAAAACCTAGATTCAAAAATTTTTTAAATTTTTATTTAATATTTCGTTTTTTTTCAAACATTCTTTCCTAAATTCTTTCATAAATTTTTTATTTTTTTCATTTTGAAGTTTGGAATTTTGTATTTCGTTTTCATTTTTTCAACATAAACAAAAAAATTATTTATATTTTTTTATTTACTTTTTAATTATTTTATTTCTCCTACAAGTTAACTCCAACGCACTAAGACTTTATATAATTGTTTTTCTTTAAATCTAAAATGCTTAAATTATGATACTTTCTCTATTAAATCTATTTAACTTGTGGGGTGAGTGGTCGTTTTTTTTATGAGCGTAAAATCTCTTAATCCATTGTATCTATAACAGAAAAGAAAAACTAAACCCCTCAACCTCCCTACCTCCTCCTACAAAATATTTGATTGCAGTCCTTGTCCATGATTTTACCTTTATGTAATTTCAATTATTGCATAACATTGTCATTGTCAAATTAATAACAACAAGACGAACAAAAGCTTTTTATTCTGATCACAGCTATATATGATATAATATATAGTAGCTATATATCATATATAATAATATATACTAATATGAATAGGTAGGATATATGTATAGTAATATAATATATATATATATTATATATTATAATATTACAAATTATTATTAATAATATAAAATTAATACTTTAAGTTAAAATATATATACTAATATATATTACCAATATATATAGTGATATTATATATACTAATATAATTATACCTATATAATTATACGAACCTAGGTAGGGTAGTAATTTATTTAATTACTAATATAATATAATAATAGTAGGTATATATATATATAGTATATAAAAGATACTATAAGAATCCATATCATACGGTTTTTATAATGGCATGGCATTCTACAGCCAGATTATGTTAGACTACTCTGAAAAATGTTATTATGTTCATAGGTTCCATGGAACAACTTTTAATAAGAACACAAATTGTTTTCATAAAGCATAATACTCTTCCTGAAAATTGTATCAAGGCATTCAACTTAATATATATATATACTTATATATTATGATATATAATATAAATAATCGTCGCATGTCGTAAAACGCATTGAAATTACAGAACTGATCTAATACCGCTTAAATCTTCCAATACTCTGTGTTCGGTGTCTCTGGCGACGAGGAAGAGAGATGACGGTGAGCTTGGATTGCGACTCCAGCGCGGCGGGCAAGTGAGTGGACCGAGCGCTGCTGGGCGATCGGGCGGATGGGTCGGCGGAGCGTTCTCGGTAGCTCGGACGACGGTTAGCGATGTGCGGCCGTGCCGGACTCGGATCTATGGCCGAGGTGAAAAAGAACGAAAAGCCGATCGATGGAAGCTCAGATTGTTAAGGAGCGAGCATAACGCGTGTAATTAGACAAAGGTTGGCGCTGGGACAGCGGCGCGCGTACACCAATAGTGCATGTCAAAGCGATTAAGTAGACTCTTAAGGAGTACTTCATTAAAAATATATGAAACAAAGTGGGGCAAAAGCGAGAACGGCTCTAGTAAGAAGCGGAATATAGAAGTAAGAAAGGCGTAGGCGTGGGCGGTGGGGCGATGTCGATAGACAATCGAAATCCAATTAAAGTCAGTTTATTAATTCGCAAAAAAGTTACCCAGGAGATAGGACAAAGAATACATGTACACTTAAAAAAACCTCACTCAGAAAAGAACGTGACGTTATAGCCTTAGCCGTATTGATAAAGTGCAAATCTTGAGTCGACATAGCCGGTGATGTCTGGGTGAAGGAAAGTTAACCAGAAAACACAGTACAGTTCATACACCGACATAACATCTTTTCTTCATACACATTACTCGAAAAAATAACACTGAAACGACTGTTTTGGTGGACTCCGTGAAAAAAGGGGGAACCCCCCATGGTGAGCTGCACCCACCCACTGTTCGCAAAACGACCAGGTAAAAAAGTCAGGCCAAGTATCGGTAGCCTGTAATCACTAATAGTGGCGACTGAAAACTGAATATAAATTGTACGACAGCGTGACAGTCTCATCCAAGTGACTAGGTAATCAAAAGGCTGTCAACCGACCTGATTAGTATGGCCTCCTGCGCTATCGGTCTTAATGGGTGACAAATCCGTCACCCGTCACAAGTGCGCTCCTATACTACTTACATATAATATTAGTAGTTATATGAATTACATATATATATATATAATATACTATACTATATATAATATACTATATATATTAAGGTATTATATATATATAACTAATATATATAGATATATATATATATATAATTTTTTTACTTTGAGTGCGAGACTAGAAGACCAAGATGGAGCATTACACCCATCTCTCCCTAGCACACGCACTAGATAAATACCTACTAAAGTACGTTAAACTCTACTTTATCATGTTGCTCCCATTACTTCTTTTTAATGTGCTGAAGATTCTATTTTATAAAGTAAAGTATGACCGAAAAAATGAGAACCTACTAATCATAGGTTAGAGATAAGTGAATTAAAAAAAAAAAAAAACAAAAAAAAAATATGGCCTTTTGTTTTTTTTTTTTCTTAAACGTCCTTTTTTTAAAAAAAAAACATGTTTTTATGAACCCCTACTATATACTGATTATATATATACTCTAAATATTCTATATACATAATAACATAATATATGTACAATATACTAAGCAGACATCATAATGACGATATATATATAATATATTATATATATACTATATATATATATATATATATATATATATATTAATATACTGCTAACAATTAAATGAAAGATAAAAAAAAATAATTCAATCAATGTTTTACAGGATAGAATGCGGTTCTATCTTTGATTCTTCCATTTTATTGCCAAAATATTTTAGAAGACGTTTAGGA
This sequence comes from Trachelipus rathkii, assembly GCA_015478945.1. Lineage (NCBI taxonomy): Eukaryota > Metazoa > Arthropoda > Malacostraca > Isopoda > Trachelipodidae > Trachelipus > Trachelipus rathkii. The sequence goes on from JABUQX010080006.1 coordinate 42,725, forward strand.
TTTGTTAATGGTGTCAGATCATTAGGAGGAAGTGCACTTCTTTCTTTGCTCCTTTATTGACTAATTATTTGCTTCAAAACTGGGGTTACAAAGGAGCATCCTTGATTTTTTCTGCAATTGTTTTGAATCAATGTGTTGCAGCAATGCTTTTTCAGCCTGTAGAGTGGCACATGAAAATAGTTAAATCCAACGATAAAACAGAGAAACTTTTAGATAGCATAAATGATTGTGAAAAGTCAGAAGATGCTTATAATGAAGTATTTCAAATGGAAACTTTGAAAGATGTTATCAAAACGGACGACTATTCTTCGTTCACTACAGATAAGAACGCTCAGTTGAAAACCCAAGTTCATGTTTCACAAACACTAGTAAAGGAAAACAAAAATGTTGAACCAAGAAATGTATTTATAAGAGTTCTTAAGTTATCGTACAAGAATATTACTTCATTGAAGTACATGAGAGTTCAATTTATTTCTTGGTCTTACGCTGGCTTTATGCTAGGATACGTTAATTTCATAATGTGGATCCCCTTCGTGTTAACGGAAGCTGGTTACTCGCTTGAAACGGCTGCATGGTGTTCTTCTCTTGCCTTCATAGGTAATTTCAGTGGACGACTTACGATGACATTTATCGCTGATAGAAAATTCTTCAATGTGAGATATGGTTACATGCTTGGATTGTTCCTAACCGGATCCTCCATTATAGGTAGGTTACTTCTCGTATATATATATATATATATATATATATATATATATAATATATATATATATATATATATATATATATATATATATATATATATATATATATATATATATATATATATAGGTGAAATTAATATATAGTCCTATTCTGTTTAACACTCCGTTAGTTTTGATTTTATTTTGTTTTTTTTTTTTAATATATTGCTACTATAATGATCACTAACAAGAATTTCGAGTGGTGAACGACATGATTCAAAATTCGAAATATTTAAATAATTTTTAAAAAAAATTCACATTTATGTTAATATTTTTCAAAAATGAAATATCTCGAAAAAAGTCGACACTTACAGAACACTTAATTACCACATTACGTTAAGAAAAGTAGGTATTACTAGCTGTTTATTTAAATATATATATAATATATATAGTATATATATATATATATAATATTATATAGCTATATACTAGATATATAATATATATATATATAAATAGATATATATATATATATTATAAACTATATAATATTAGGGGGCTCGAGCCGAACGATAGACCAGAGGGGACGTATTTCCCATACACCCGTAGCGAGGGCGAGGAAACCCCGCGACACCCAGATACCAAAGATCCGGAGACCCTCACCGGAGGTGGGGGAATAGTTCCTACCCGTCGTCCCCCGGCAAGCCGAGAGACCCCGACTCCTTTCATCTTTGCGGCCTTACCCTGGGTATTCCTTAGTTTGGACACAACACGAAAAAAAATAAAGACAAAATTATTAATAAAAAAATACTTTTTAAAATAATTATTTAAAAAAATTTTAACTTTTGAGCATGCCCGTTACCACTTAAATCCATTGTTAGCAGCATATACTAGCAATATATAAAAAATAAAAAACAAAAACAATTAAAAATGACGGAAGTCGTAAAACGTGAAAAAGTCCTAAATATTTTGATTCATGTCGTTACCACTGAAATGCATTTTTGGTGCATTTATACTAGAAATATTTAAAAAAAAAAAAAAAAAAAAAAATCAAAACTGACGGAGTCTAAAAACAGAAAAAGGTCCTATATATATATATATATATATATATATACTATATATATAATAAATAATAATGATAATATATAATATATTATAATAATATTATATATATTATATATATATATATATATTATATTATATACACTATATAGTAAATGAATATATATACGATATGTATCTCTTACGTGACTTTTAGCTTTTCATATTATTGTAGCTTGTTGGTTGTTATTAATTTGTTAGTGTTTCGCCGTTTGTTATTTATACCTACAGTTAGCGCTTTACATACGGTTCATGTGGACACATTCGCTGTATACATTTTAGTTTAACTTTTGTTGTTGTTAGTGTAATTTAATTCTGTTATTAAGCTTATTATTTAGCTATGAATTTCTGTGTTGTTTTGGAAATAAATATAAACCTATTTATACGTATATATATATACAATAGCTTATATATAATATAATAATAACTATAATCTTATATAATATAATATATTATATAATATATATATAATATATATAGTATATATATATATTATATATAGTGTATGTAGTATATATATATATATATTATATTATATATTATATATAATTCATATATATAATATATACATATAATATTATAATTACTATTAATATTATATATATATAATATATTATATATATATAATATATACTATTCATTTAATAAAAGAAAAATATAATACTTGTATATATATGTATTATATTGTGGCGGTTAATTACGTCAGAGATATATGTACTAGACATCCAAACAATAGGCCAACCAATTTTCCTACCCTGTTACGAGAAACCTAACAAAGTACGCAACTGAATACGCAGTAATACCAAAGTGCCAAGCCATCCCGAGTAGTGGTTTGCAATTGATATATATATCAGAAATATATACTTAAAGATAGTAATAATATAGTAATAATATAGTATATATATAATATTATAATTATAATACATATTATATCTTATATATAGTATCATATTATATACATATATAATAATATATATATATTATATTATACATATTATAACTATATTTCATCTCCTAATTCCAAATATATCGAACTCTTTTTATGTTATAGTTTTTCGTTGTTTTTTTTTTTTAGGTTATCTTTAAATATGTAACATCAGTGCTTTATTATAACAGTGTCGAGTTTTGATGCTAGAGTCCAAGGATAACTGACCAGGTATTATTAAAGTCAGTAGTCTTGTGAATATATAGTCTAGTTACTTTTCTTCTTTGCCGGTATTTCGCTTATGGCCCTTTTTAAGGATTGGATGTGTAGTTATATGTATTCTGTTGCCCGCTAACCCCGATTCCGCTTTCCCACTATTCGGATAAGAGACGTGAAAAATACCATGTTATTCTTTCCGATTACCTCTTGAGGCCGCATCAATGTTGCACTCTGATTTACAAACGTCCTGCCAGAGCATGTTTCCCTATGTATATGGTAAGGGCAGTTGTAGGCAGGATGTTAAATGCATTTGTATTGTGGTGCAGGAATTTTGCTATGTGTAGCGGTCCCTGAAGGCGTTCCGCTGTCTATGTTTGAGGAAACCAAAACAGATATTGTTTAGAGTAATGCAATACTATCTGTTTTTAGAAGATGGTTTATAGTATAATTATTTATACTCTACATGTAATTTTGTATTGTGTTTTTTCATATGCTAAGTAGTATTTTGTTTGTTTTTTATAGGCGCGAATATTAGGGAGTTGGAAAATCAGTTACAAAATTCCACGTAAAATTGATGTTAGAGATAATTGATGATTTCAGGACTATATGAGAATGCATGGGCTGTACATATGCGACGCATCTCACAGTATTAGGAAGTAGAGTAGCTGTTTGTGCTATTTGCTTAAATGCATGATAATACCAATGTATGTAATGGCGGGGAGTGCGGTTTCTCTATTGAGTAGTTTATGGTAGGGGATCTTCCGAACAAGTTCTAAAATCGCTGTATTAATGTCTGCACCGCCGTATTGTAATTCGTAGAAAGAATATGAGGATCATGTGATCTTTATCGTAAGATTAGATCATCGGTATGAAATTGTCATGTATAATTGTCAACCGTATCGTCAGCATGTGGCAGCGTTATGAGGGGTTCCGGTTAATATAGATATGTCTTCAATTAAATGCGCGATGCAGAGGTTAGCCTGAGGGTCGGGGGATGAGCGGGCGAGGCCATTGACTAGGCCTTGAATTTACTGAGAATTGCGTTATGAACGTAGTAAGTACCTGTTAGGATGAGAAATAAGTCTTGGTTAAGAGCGGAAAATGGACTGGGTAAGTTGATTTATAAGGAGAATTTATTAAAGTTTTCGAAGTAGTTTAGCGCCGGGTAAGGACGGACACTAGAGTAAATATGTTCTACGTCGAAAGTAATGTCTTGAATTTATTGTGCCGAAATGAGTTCTATGAACTTCCGAGTCGTATGCGTGTGTATGAAATCATATGGGTTTTTGAGTATGTCCGAGGAGTCTTGTGATGGATTCCTTAGAGACCTAGACTCGTTAGAGTGGTGTGTGAGTAACGCAGATGAACAATCACTAAGTAGTATAGACCATGGAGTAAGTAGGAGTGTGTGTAACTTGGTAATCTCCATATAAAATTGTTGCAAAGATTTTGCATATTGTTTTTATAAGTGGATGATGTATAGCCTGGATATTGTTAGCATATGTTCAGTTTGGCAGTTAAATGTAGTTTAGGTTGCATTCATGCGGTTTTTTTGTGAGGAGGGAATATGTATTATTGTTGCATAGGATATTTTGATTGTTCCCATGTTATTTAGTCATTTTTGATCTCTGCCTAATACTATATTACCTTTTATCACTGTGGTTATCGACTATTTCTTTTTATTCTGTTTGTAGTCACTGACCCTGTGAAGGACATATGGGTTAAAATATGATATGGGAAGCTTATCCATGCAGTTTATTAGTTGCCTTGTTCAATAGTATGCCTTTAGTCGAATATCGTATTGAACTCTCTTGTTTTTATTTAGTTTCTTCCCACATGTTACAAGATGCGATAGAATTGTAAAGGCAATTTCTCCACTTTCTCAAGGCGAAGGGTAAGACCATAGACGCAAGTAGCATTTTTCTTCTTATCTTAAATGTATTATATAAATTTGCATGGTTCCGCTAGCATTGAAGTCCAGGTATCGACCAACAGAACTATTTGTGATATATAAGAGTTCAAATCTGCAGTAAGCGATATCTTTGTGAAACAATTTAATCTTAATTCGCTAAATGTGCCCCAAAATAGTAATTATTAGGGTGTTATGTATTCCAATTCTCTTTTGTAGTAAACTTAAAAGCATCTTATGCAGAGTCGAAATGCTTGTTTTGTAATTTCGTTTCAACGTATCATGCTATCTTTTAATATGACTTTATGAATTCGGGAAAAGGAGTGAATTTATTTTCGTGCGATATGTTATGCTGGGTATAATTGTTCTGCGGTATGACGTAAGTATGTGAATAATATCGCATTTTTTGAGTGAGATCTGATCTGGCATTTCTTTTAATTTTATTTAGTCAATTTTATTTCTGCAGACTTTTGAACTACCTTCCGTAATTCATGATAAATAAAATCTTTCTTCACCGATTGTACCGGCCGAGTACCATTTATTGAGATATTGTTAACTCACTACTACTGGATGTAATAATTAGAATGTAGACCCTTATGGCTGTGAATCGTCTACGTGCATTATATTTATTACTAGGTTCATTAAAAATTAAATGTGTTTCTTATTATATTATCCTTATTTTTTTTTAAACGAAAGATTGATTTATTAAAACACTATAAGGAATTAAAAACTGAGAAGGCTTCATTGAAGTGATTAACTTATAAAAACACTTAGAGAATCAAAAACGGAGAATGCTCAATAAAAAGTAACACATAGAACACTATCGATGGGGGAACATTATTTAAGAGGTTATGAACGATTGGTATGACGTGATGTAGTATGTTGAGAGTGAGAGTATTAATTCCTTGATAAGGGGGAATGGGTGCATTCGTTCTTTGAAGTTATAAGTTCTTCAAAGTAAGTGCACTTATCATTTTCTTCCAATATGAATTTGGTGACCATTGTATGTGCGACTATTTAATTATTGAAAGTTTCCTTTGATTTTTCGTTGTTTAAATTTAATTCAGAAGTTTTTCTAAATATATCTAGCCCTCTTACAGTTCTTTGTAATAATTCTTAAGGGATTGAAATGAGTAACAACATTATGAGGCGTAAAGGAGTATTGTTTTTTTGTGTAACTTTGGTATTCCCCCTTATTTAAGAATTAATACTTCTCACTCTCAACCAATAACTACTTCACGTTCAATAAACCCACCCCAAAAAAATTTTTTTTTTTCCTTTACCGTTTCCCAAAAAAAAAATTTCCCCAACCCTAAAATGGGCTCCCCGCAATCCCCCACCCTCGCAAACCTCTTCATCGAGTTAATAGAACATTATCATATATTTCCGAACCCCCTCCTAACCAACTCCACATGGCTACAATATGTCGATGACGTGTTCATAGCGATCCCAAACCACACAAATTTCAACCATATCCTAACTCTAATAAGCAACATACATCCCTCCATATCCTTTACCTAAGAATTACCCCAAAATTATACAATACCCTTTTTAAACACTTTACTTTCTTGGAAAGATTCCCCACACATAAACTACTCAATATACAGAAAACCCACCTCCCCCCCCCCACTTACATACATTGGTATTCTGCCCATAACAAAAGCACAAAAACAGCTACTCTATCTTCCCTATACCTGAGAGCCCTCCGCATATATACCCCCACTCATCTCTATACTGAAACACAATATCTCTACTCAACTTTTACAAAACTCAAATACCCACCCTCCATAATAAATTCCGCCTATAAAAAAGCAAAACAAAAATACTACCAAGCCCAATATGAAAACACCAATACACCAAAACATTCCTTCCTTTTCCCTATGAACTTAACCACACTATCAAACAACATCTTCCAAAATCCATATCCATTACTCAAAACAATATTTTTTCCCTCAAACACACCCTTCAGCCCCTTAATTACAAAATCACCCCCAAAACAATGCATTTACCAAATCCTCTGCCACAACTCCTCTTCCATATACGTAGGAGAAACAAATGACCTGGACCGACGTTTAAATCAGCACATAACTGACCTCACTAACGATTATATTAATTCATCTCTTACCCAACACCGTACTCTTACCCAACACAGAATAAATATAAACAACACATTCATCCTAAAAAAAACATAAGCTATACCCAAAAAAAGAAAAATAACTGAATCTCTATATATTTACAATACCATTAAACTTTAATTAAATACCTAGCTTAATTGTTTTGAAACTACATCCAAAACTTGATACTGTTATCATCAAAATATTTCAGCAGATTAAATCAACCAAAAAAACCCACCAACTAACCTCCCAGCAAACTCTTCATGTAATCATGTATAGTTGAAGTCCTTTCCTGTATACTTGAAAAAGGTCTGTATGATCATCTTAGACGAAAGCTATTCGTTCCAGTTTTGATTAAACCTTTTAACATAATGTTTTCCATCGCATTCCCAGTTGGCCTCCCAATGATTTGACGCTTTTTTAATTGAGCCGCTTCGCCGCTTTTTTTAATTCCTCTAACGGGCCGCTGTGTTATATAAATCCGATCTCTTTTTAATTTTTTAAGGCCATTTCTCGTTTTTCTAATTTCCTCTAAGTCATCATGTTTATTAATAACCAATCTCTTTAGTGTTTATTAAGATAAAAATAATAAAGTCTTCGGTTCTACCATGATCATCTTCAGACGAAAGCTCCCGTCCCCGTGATAACCTTAAATAAAATGTTCTCATCGAACTAGTCTAGTTCTAATTTAACCTTTTATTGAAAAAAAATGGATATAACCGTAGTTTTTTTTTTTTTTTTTTTAATTCCTCTTCAAGTTTGTTTATAAGCTTATAGGTAATCAGTTCCAATGATACTGAATTACATCGTACTCAGAAGTAATTTCTTTTAACGATATTTTAAATAAATACCAATCATTGTAGCTTCTGAGATACTCGGGGAAGGAGAGCGGCATTCAATTATTTTCCCTTATCCACTCCTCTCAATAATCGCTTGGAAGTTGGCATCCCCTGGTTGTGAAGTTGGTGCCACTAAGGAGCTTAATGACATGCTCCGTATTATTTCTATATTAATTTCTGCAGCATACTCTGTCTATTTTAATTTATCCTACTAGGAAGTGCTTCTATACCTACAGAAATAAATTGATAAATGCAAATAAAAAGAAATGCCAGATCAGATTCTTAAAAAAATGTTTATCCAATCTCGTCATACCGAGAACATTAATCCCCACATACTACATAGAAAATAAATTCGACTCATTTCTCCGAAATACAATTAATTCATATTAAAAGATAGAATTGATACAGTAAAATTCGAAATCAATAGACCATTCCGTTTATGTAACACTGCTTTCAAGTTATTGCAAACAAAATGGATACATACGTTCTATACCTTCTCTACGATCAAATATATCTGCGCAACTTATTTATTTTATGCTGTGTCAGGATGTGTTAGAGTTAACAAGGGACGTCAGCACATCCAAGAATCAATCAGCCGGGTGGAATTAATGATAATTAACGAGTAACAGCTACCAATTAAAAATCAAGTGTGACGGTACGGGTGAAATATGCTGTTGCGGGTGGGGTAAATGATTTGAGGGAAAGAGATGCGGAGACGTCATAACAATAACACGGCCGGCAGACACGCCACTAGACTCAATCAGATTGACTTTACATGCTTCCGGGGCCCGGTACTTTGGTAGCTTAACGCGCGTTGCTACTTGTTCCGGCACGCTTATTTGGTATTAATTGTGATAATCGCATCAAGCTCTGCTCAATGCTGTGATTTGATATCAGCAAGTGTAGGAAACCCTTTCTTGCAGCTCACAAGCCAAAACCCAAAAAGAAATATCATCGAGAGCATGTAAATTAATATCCTTCACTTATTAATCAACATGTTACTCTGTAATTAACAACATAGTATTCTTTACATTTCATCATAATTTGAAATAGGTATGATATATTTGTTACGTTTATCTGTCGTGCTCTCTTCAGATCTTTTTTATCCTTGAATGTGATTCCTTTTTTCAGTATCCATAACAGAACCATCCAGAACGGATCAACTTTCTATGTATTTTCTCATTATCTAACCTACCGTAATGGTACATTTTAACCCATGAGATGGCATAAAAAACGAGTATGGATGTACAATACGATTTGGAAAAAAAGAAACAATTACTCTACTTTTACGCTTTTTATCATTTCTGTTGTTGGGTATTATGCGTTGGCTTCCCTTCCGCCTCTCGCTATGCAAAAAAACAATGTTGAAAAGTTTCTAGCAGCTTCAATTTATAGCAACATTATTTGAAACGAGTAATAAATAAAATCTAAAGAACTAACATAGTAAAACAAACTATGCAGCTTGTTTGGCGGTGATTTTGTAATTAACGAGCGGACTGCCCGAGATGGCAATGTGCTCCAAAGATCCTATTATGAACAGCGCATGAGGTGCATTAAAAATATTGTTTTTTTCTAGGGAGGAAAAACAACTAAATAAAAAAAAAGTTATGTCATATATATGGAATGGAAGCTCACTGCGATATCCTATCTTTGTGACGCAAGCCCACCTCCCGTAAGCAAATGATTAGTATAAAAAAATTTAAATAAAGTAGTATTGAGCGTCTAAATGATACACTAACAGCGGTATAA
>JABUQX010080007.1:0-18471 GCA_015478945.1 Trachelipus rathkii
CATTGTACTTCGTTCAGCTCAATTTGGGTGTTTTAACCGTTTCCCGCATTTATCGGACTTCGCGTTTTTCGTTACACCGCTTCACTGACTAGGATAAAGTTTAAAGACCAAAACTTTTATGTGGGAACATTTTTAAACAAATTTTAATGAATATTCAGTCAGAAGTATGTTTAAAAGATAAACCCATTAGAGATTGTGAAGAAACCTGTTTAATTGGAATAGAGATAAGAGAATTAATGAAAAGCGCAGATGTTTTAAAATATTCAAAGGGAAGATGATGATGATTTAGAGAATTATAGGAAAAATAGAAATGAGCTTAGCCAGGCAAAGCGAGAGGCAGAAATTAATTTAGCAAGGAATAGTAATAAGAACCTGAAGAAGTTTTTTAGCTTTTATAAATTTAAAAGTAAGAATAGGACAATTGGTCCAATTAATTCGTGATATTGTTAATAATTAATTGGTGATATTATTATTAAGTGTATAAATATAGTGTATAGATTAATAATAATAATAATAATAATAATAATAATAATAATAATAATAATAATAATAATAATAATAATAATAATAATAATAATAATAATAATAATAATAATAATAATAATAATGATGATGATGACAGTGATAATAATGTTATTTATGTTATTATTTATGTATGTATTTATATGTGTATGTATATGTATGTTTTTTTTTTTTTGTATTTTATATTTATTTATACTAAAAGCCACCCGGTAGCTCAGTGTGAGAGCACTCGCCAAACAAAGCGAGGGTCCCAGGTTCGCAACTGGTCGGGTGGGAGAATGTGAGCTATTCTCTCCTTTGATAGGTGTAAGTATTGAAGGTTGTGAAATTGATACACCTTTGCAAGCGCTGGGTTCTGCCCGTGAGCGGTGGTGTTTATTTTATGTAAAAAAAAAAAAAAAAAAAAAAAAATTAAAATTGATGAAAATTTAGTGAGTTCAGATAAGGTTGGTCAACATTTTCAATGCTTATTTTGCTTCAGTGTTTACAGAGGAAAAGATTAGATAATAGTTCAGAGACTAATAGTTCTTGTATGCATGTAACAAATAGACTTACAGAATTTGAATTTGATGTAAAGATATTAACGTTTATTAGATCATATTGATCCAAGTAAAGCTGCAGGCCCTGATGGTATATATGGTAGAATTTTGAAGAAGGGTAGTGCCAGCATTGCAAAGGCACTGTATTTGATTTTTAAGCGATCTATAACATTTGGTGAGGTACCAGATGACTGGAAAACAGCATATGTTGTGCCTATTTATAAGAAAGGTAGTAAGGAAGATTTGGAAATTATAGGCCAGTTAACTTAACATCTCAGTTGTAAAAGTTCTGGAAAAAGTTACTGAAAGGTCATATAGAGAAATATTTAGAAGATAACAAATTTTGTATGACTCCCAACATGGTTTCAGAAGGGTAGGTCATGTCAGACAAACCTTTTAGGGTATAATCCATTACTGACTGCATTGACCGAGGAGATCCAGTTGATATTGTATATTTAGACTTTAGTAAAGCTTTTGATAAGGTTCCCCCACATAAGGCTGATGAAAAAGTTATTGCAATGTGGTATAGGTGGAGTGGTACATGGTTGGATTAAAGAGTGGTTGCGAAATAGAAAACAGTGTGTACAACTAAATGGGAATAAATCATCATGGAAATAGTGAAGAGTGGTGTCCACAGGTTCAGTGCTGGGGCCACTAATATTGTTCCTCATATATATAAATGATTTAGACCAGGGACTTAAATGCAAGGTTTCTAAGTTTGCAGATGATACAAAAGTGGCCACCTCAGTTAGGAATAGTGAAGGATGCATAAAAGATTCAAAATGATCTTGATAAACTTCTTGGGTGGGCAGATAAGTGGCAAATGAATTTTAATAGTAAAAAGTGTAAGGTTCTTCACCTAGGTTACTCAAATAAAAGTTTTAACTACGATATGAATGGGGATTGGTTTGAGTCTAATGGACCAAGAAAAGATTTAGGTGTGATTATAAGCAGTAATTTGAAGTAGCTAATCAGTGTTTGGAAGCTAGAAATAAAGCTAATAAGATGCTGGGCATAATAAATCGCAATGTTGTTTACAAGAGCAAGGAAGTAATAAGTAAACTGTATAATAGCTATGTTGAATGATAATAGAGTGTGTGCACAAGTTTGGGCCCATATTTAAAGAAAAGACTTAGATATGCTAGAGAGAGTGCAACGTGGGAGCAACAAGGATGATTTCTGGGTTTAGGTAAGAGCTATGAGGAGAGGCTGAAGGAGTTAGGAATGTTTTTCTGTAGAAAGAGGCGATTTCTCAGAGGGACATGATACAAGTCTACAAAATATTTACATCTATTGATAACATAGAGACCAATAAATTTTTCATAGTAGAGCATGGACAGGTGACCAGGGGCATAATAAGAAAATTAAGAAGAAAGCATGCCATCTTGATATAAAGCATGCATTCAGTAATAGGGTTGTTAAATTTTGGAATAGTCTGCCAGAGGAGGTTGTTGAGTGTGACTCGATTGCAACATTTAAGAAACGGTTAGATTCGTTTATGGATGGGTTGGGTATCATATAATATATTGACGAAGCCAAATTGGCGGGTTTTTAGTTATAGCAGTTATTGTTAGATGGCATGTGTGACCATAACTTAGTTATTAATGCATGTGGATGGTTTTGGGTATCATATTTATATATCCCATTAGTTTTTGACTAAGCCAAATTGATTGGATTTGTAGATTTATAAGTTATTAACAAATTCTAGGGTGCTTTGTAGATTTACATGAACATGCTGTTTGGTGGGTTGACTGGGGCAGTCTCGATAGGCCCCATGTGGCTTTTTACTGTCTCTATATTCCTAATGTCCTAATGTCCTAACATAGTAAAAAATGGAGCCAATGTTATAATACCAAAGATTTGGATGATGGGACAATAAACTGGACTAATTTGAAGGAGTTTGAGAAACATGAACAAATACAAGAAGAGAGATTATTAGTGAAAGTAGAGGATATGGAGGTAGTAAAAGCTAAAGAAAATGAAATAAAGAATTGGAGATAATGATGTTATGGAAGAAGTAGATAGTAAAGGAAGAAAAGGATTAAATACAAGATGGGTAATAACTGAAAAGGAAAAAACGGAGAAAAATATTGTAAGGCTCGTTTAGTTGTAAAAGGATTTGAAGAAAAGAGGAACGATGATGGGAATGAAGCACCAACATGCGCAGCAGAAGCTCTCAAAGTAACATTAGGAATTATCAAGAAAAATAATTGGACATGCAGCAAATCAATCGACATCAAGGCAGCCTATCTTCAAGGAAACAAATTGGAGAGAGAAGTCTACATCAAACCACCAAAAGAAGCTAACATGAACAGACTGTGGAAACTAAAAAAAGCGGTTTATGGTTTAAAGGATGCGGCAAGGGTGTGGTACTACAGTTTAAAAGAAATCTTAGAACAACTAAAAGGAATATGTAGTATAGCCTACTAGAACCATCAATATTTACCTGGAAGGAAAAAGACAACTTAATAGAGATGTCATGTTGACGATATCTGCTACGGAGGAACTGAAGAATTTGAAACACAAATCATCAAAAATTAAAAGAACATTTGAAGGTAGGTAATCAGGAGTTTAAAAACTTTAGATACATTGGGGTACAGATAAACGATACAGGGGACACTATCGAGTTAAAACAAAACAATTATTGGAAAACTTTAACAATACCAACTAAGAAACTGCTTATTGGGGATAGAGAATTAAATGATAAGGAAAAAACAGAATATAGATCAGGAGTAGGGCAATTAAACTGGTTAGGACAACAAACAAGGCCAGAAGTCAACTATCAAGTTAGTGTTTTAGGAAAGAAAATGAAGGATGGAAGAGCCAGTGATATGAGAAAGCTCATCAAAATCATGGAAAAAAACAAGGGGTGAAGACAGACGGCTTATATTGGGAAAATTAGATGGGAGGATAACAATTAAGGTATTCGCAGATGCATCTTTTAATGGTTTAGGTACGGGTGAATCACAAATAGGATATATAATAATAGAAGATGGTGGGGGACATAAAGTACCTATTATCTGGAAATCAAAAATAGCAAATAGGGTAGTAAGGTCACCATTAGAGGAAGAAGCGATGGGTATATGTGACAGATTAGAAATGGGATTATATATCAAAAGATTATGGGAAGAATTGACTGGAGAGGTGTATGTGAAATTAGTTGGATATACTGACAGTAAGTCATTAGAAAGTACTGTTAAAGCTCATACAAATGTACAAAGTAGAAGGTTATGGATTGATTTGGCAGTGATAAAAGAATTAATGAAAGGAATAAATGAAGACATTTGTTGGATAAGCGGAAAAGACCAGATAAGCGGATGGGTTAACAAAGAAAAAGAGGAAGAATAAAAGAAGACTGAATATTTGAGGGAATAGCATTAGTGGTATAAGTGAAGGGAATGAGAGTAGTGTGAGTGATGGATGCACTACAGATATGTGGGCAGAAGGAAGAAGAGAGGGAGATTAACATGTAGTCAAGTAAAATGCATTTTATTTGCCATGGCAATTGCAATGTATTTGCTGACAGGTTCTTTATGTTTCTCATACTGTTTCAGCTTTTGAATGATTATGGTAAATTTGATTATAAATAAGATTAACATTAAGATAAAGGAATTTAAATAAGTATCATATCAGTTGGGAGTGACCAAAGTCAAGAAGAAGAAGTGGCATTCCAGCAGTGGACACAATTTTGGTTATCAAACTACATGTCATTGTGTATGGTATTGCTGTTTTGATTTTAATTATGGCTATGGGGTGTTATCAATTATATTAAAGGGATGCATTATATATCTTTCACAAAGACATACAATGAATATTGCATACTTTACTTTAGGCATACTTTTCATTCTATATAAACCATTTATAGTTATCTATCAGGGTTGGTTGTAACAAACTAGTATATAAGGGGTAATTGTACATATGTGGCTATTATTGTTCTTTGATGACACAGTCACTTGTGGTTCAATAGCAAAAATAGTATTGTGTATTCAACATCATAGAATTATAAGGTAAATATACAGATTATTTCATTTACATTTGCAACAAACTATTGAATGGTAACTATATCAACTTTAATATATAGCGTCAGGCGGGGTGACTTGGACCACTTTAGGTATAACTTCGTCTCCTGACTTTCCCCTAATGCACTTTTTAGATTTTTTTTTTTCTGAAATTCAAGGCCATATAGTAGGTAATAAGCACACAAAAAAATAATAATGTAATTCTAATAATAAGTTTTATTAAAGTTTTAATAAAGCTCATTCAGCCTGACCTTGGAGGGGCGAATCGGACCATCTGTTTAAATTCTTCTTTTACGTATAAATTCAATTTTATATTTTAATTTTTACTTAATATAATAATTATTTATCATATTAAAATTCGTAATAAGTAATAAAAATGTCAATAATGATACATAAAATAAGAATAAAAATAAGGTGGTCCGATTCACCCCTCTCCGCTCAAAAATTGACACCTTTTGAATTCATATTTTTTATATGGTATAAATTTCATTTTTTATTTTAATTTTTACTTAATATAAGTAACTATTTATCATATTTAAATTAATTATACGTAATAAAAATGTCAATAATAGTACGTAAAATACGAAAAACAATGGTGGATCAGATGCCCCCTTCATCAACCCACACGGCCAGTGTGAATAGGACCAAGTTGGCCCCGTGATTTTGCCACTAATACTATTTGGATTAAAAATTTACTTTGGCAGTTTAAAGCTAACATACTCGAGTGTATACACTGGAAAAAATAATTAAAATCCATCCACAATTTTCATTTTATAACGAAGTTAAAAAAACTCATTTTTCAAAAGTGAAATTCTATTGAAGGGCATTTTGTACCCTAATTTATTATATTTTATAAAAATATAAAAACTTTCTAGAATTAAAGATGATCTAAATAAAACTTGTAGTACTACCCCGTGGCTATTAAATTAGCAAAAAAAAAATTTTTTTTTTTATTTTATTTTATTTAGAGTGGACCAAATCACCCCTCCTAAAAAGGCGGGCCCAGTCACCCCGGACGCTATATATATATATTATATATATATATATATATATATATATATATATATATATATATATTTATATATATATATATATAATATATATATATATATATATATATATATATAGAAGGGGTAAGAATGGATGGATTTGACTTTTAAGGTCATATCACTAAAACCGTTAATGTTACTGATATGTTCAATACATGAAAATATAAGGCCAATGATGCTCTATAATGACTGTAAAAATTTTATCTTTACTATTCTTTAAAAAAAAGTTATTGACTAAAAAGTGACTTTCCATTTTTCCTCGATTTTGGGGTGAGAATGAAAACACAAGGGGGAAGAATGGAAAAGCACTTTATTGGCAAAATAATTGTACACAGGTAGGGTATATATATATATATATATATATATATATATATATATATATATATATATATATATATATATATATATATATATATATATATATATATATATATATATATATATATATATATATATATATATATATAATTTTGTTCTAAGGGGAAAAAATACCATTCTCCATTCTTACCCCCTATGGAACAAATACCATTCTCCATTCTTACCCCAAAAAATTTTTTGGGGTGAGAATGAAAACATAAGGGGGAAGAATGGAAAAGCACTTTATTGGCAAAATGATCCTCAGGTGGGATATATATATATATATATATATATATATATATACAGATAATATATATATATATATATATATATATATATATATATATATATATATATATATATATATATATATATATATATATATAATTTTTTAAATTTTTGGAAGGGAAAAAATGGAAGGGATAAAATGGAACAAATACCAATCATTCTTACCCCCAAAATTTTCAGAGGAAGACCCTTATTCCTTTTTTAAAACTCAAGTGTTGAATGGTCAATTTCCCCCCTCTATTTCTATAGCATGCTACTTTGTCAGGCACTACTTTTGCATGGTATATCAGAGTTAGATGATAATAATATATTTATTAGTATAAGAAATGAGCTAACAAACCCAGGTTTAACTTTTCAAATATCATGTTTCCTTCAAGTTAAAAGTAGGATTTCCTTTCTTACCATTTTTGAACCAATCCACTCTTAACCCGACTTGCTATATATATATATATATATATATATATATATATATATATATATATATATATATATATATACCTATATATATATATATATATATATATATATATAATTCATTTATATCATAGGTATTATTATAATAATAATAATAATAATAATAATAATAATAATAATAATAACAATAATAAAAATAATAAAATAATAATAATAATAATAATAATAATAATAATAATAATAATTTACCTTCTAAATTACTGGTGAATTAGATTTCAAACATGAGTTCTGATTCTGTCATTATGTTACAATAATATATTAAATTTAAATATGGCTGACTTAGGAATTCTATATATATATATATATATATATATATATATATATATATATATATATATATATATATATATATATATATATATATATATATATATATATATAATATATATATATAAGTGGCAAATAAATTTTAATATTAAAATGTGTAAGGTTCTTCACCTAGGTTACTCAAATAAAAGTTTTAACTACAATATGAATGGGATTGGCTTGAGTCTATGGACCAGAAAGATTTAGGTGTGATTATAAGCAGTAATTTAGTAACTAATCAGTGTTTGGAAGCTAGAAATAAAGATACTAATAAGATGCTGGGTATAATAATCGCATAATAAAGACCAATTCGACCCACTGCATTTTTCGTTGAGGCTTTTCTATGAATTCTAAACAACCAACTTGGCTGTCCATCATTTAGGAAGAACTGAGATAGAAGGTGGGAAGAATGTGATAAAGATAATTATCTTGACTTTTGAGAAGCGATTCTCTATTTTCTTGGATGAAGGAGGTTAATGTTGTTTCTGGTAGCATTTGAAGGAGATGATACAAATTACAAATGTAACGGTTCAGTTACTGATATTAACGTTGAGATATAAGTTCCTTTTCTCCCCACCCCTTACCTAATATTCATATAATAGTTCGACGGTTATATATTATATATATTTATAAGGCAAAGCACTTTATAAACAAACTTGAACACATAGAGTTGACAGAGCAGCAAATTTGGTGGCGACAAAGTCTGGTTTGGTGTAAAATGTATTAAACTACCCTTTAATTTAAAATGTTTTAGAAATTAAAAATCTTTTAAAACCTATCTATTCTCTGATATTAGTATTTATACTTTTGCTAAATATCGTGTCTTTAAAACATGTTTTTATATATATATATATAATATATAATAATCTATATGATATATATATATCTTCTATATATCATAGTATCTATATGTTTAAGTCATGGGGGGAGTCATGAAATTATAAACTTCTCTCTTGTTCTGAATTTACTTTGTTGTTGACCATAATAAATTGATATATATATACTTCAATTATGGTTATTATTGTTAGTTATTATTTATTATTTTTGTATTTTACAAAAATTTCTTGGGGGAAAACCTCAATTCACGTTTTACACCCAAGGGGCCAAAAGGTGCATGTGGGGTAACTGGACCTATTGTTACCCAAAAGAAGGTTGTACTTTCACATATTGTTTAAATAAATGTTATTATAGGCCTAAATAAACTAACTAATAATAATTGAAATTTAAACTTTTGTTTTTGAAATGATGGTAGAAATGCGAACAGCCACTGGTTCTAGCACTTTTGTAAGCGTTACTAATATGATAACTATTGGTGTCTACCTTGTTAGTAGGTATCGGGGAGTCGATTGGTGTGTTTAATAGTGGTGCTGGTGCTCTAATGAGTTAGTACACCAATAGCCTTTTCTTCTTGCTTCTAGAATGTTTTAGCCGAGGATAATAATACTGGTGTTTTCCTGATGTTATAAGGTAGTTACCTATGTTATACAGGATATAGGGGAGTTGATTGGTTTGGTTTTGAGGTGATGCGAGTCATCCCTAGTTGAGTTAGTATAGTAGTGGATGACTTGGGGAGGAAGTGATTTTTTTTTCAGTACGGTATGAGCCTTTGGTGTTCCTCTATGGTCTTGAGGGTCGCATTCGATTCCTGTGTGTTACGTTGATTGGAGATCCTTAGAGCCACGTCAGACGAGGAGGGGTTTGACGTGAACAGGGTAAGGACAATGAACAGCTTTTGGGGTAACGTGACCACTTTGGTTAATATGACAAAATTTCGTTCATTCTAAAACTGCTAGGTGCATGTACACCCTTTTTGAGGGATGTTATGGATATGCATTCACATTGGTAATGTTTGAACCGCAACCTGTTCGTTTACCAAGTTCTGGTTTCTGTACTAGATTTTTCCGGTAAATAGGAGAAAATTAAAACCTTGGGTCTTGACTTTTGAGGTCTGAAAACTGACTCACTCTTACTTCACTAGTGCTAGTTTTCAGCTTAAGGGAGAGAGAATATGTTCTTTTAAATTTTTCTAATGTTATAGATTGGATATTAACTCATAGATTACTTGGCAAATTCAATTCTTACTATTATTCAACGGTATATGTTTTAGCCTTTTTTGGACTGTCATCCACCCAGTGATATATAATATTATATATTTTTATATTATATATTTATTATATATATATAATTTTTTAATCTTATTTACTTCTATACATATCAATAATTATATAATGATTATTATATATATATATATATTATATATATATTATTAAATTTAATAAAAAAGTTTTTTAAGGATGCGGGGAGCTTATACATAGAATAGGATCAATAACGATATATTTTTTTTGGAGGATATTTCTTTTGGTATTGATTAAAAAAATTATATATATATATTATATATTATATTTATATATATATATTATATATACTATTATATATTATATTATTATAATTTATATATATATATATATATATAGGTTTATTCTTTGAAGTTATAATTTTAATTTTTTATATAGTTATTAAATTTTTGGTGATAATTAAAACTTTTGCTTTTTATTGATGTATGAATTGCAACACCATTTTGTAGATGGCATATTATATGTATATGCCTATATTTTTTAGCTTAATGCCAAATAGGATTCATTTGCATATTATATATTATATTATATAAAATTTAAATTTAATATATCTTTTTAACAAAAATATTATTATCTATAATATCTATTATATATATTTATATATTATATATTAATTATATTCTATATTTATATATATATATCTCCTCAGCTTTCAAGTTTTATTTCACGTTTACTATCAATATATTTAAAAGGTTGTCTTTCAACCCTAATACCTCCATCAATCAATCTGAAATTTTATTGAGGAAGCTGTAAAAGAAAAAAAAAAAAAAATCATTTCTAAAATTGAAATAGTTACTATATTATTACATTTTTGGATCTTGTAATTATAAATGGAAAATGTGAAAAAAATAAAAAAATAATAAGTAATATTGGTATTTTTTTTTTAGGAGCAGGGGAAATAAA
Source organism: Trachelipus rathkii (assembly GCA_015478945.1). NCBI lineage: Eukaryota > Metazoa > Arthropoda > Malacostraca > Isopoda > Trachelipodidae > Trachelipus > Trachelipus rathkii. Next base: position 10,593 of record JABUQX010080007.1, read on the forward strand.
TATATTATATATAATTATTTTAAAGGTCTTACACGAATGTAGGGGTCGAGCGACGGGGAAACAGGGGGACGAGTTTTCCATACCCAATAGGGGCAGGGCGGCAGGAACCCGGCGACACTCAAATTAACCAAAGAGCGGAGGTTGAGAGACCTCCGAGGGGGAATTAGTCTACCGTAGTTCGGACGTGCGAACACCGACTTCATCGGTGAGGGTATCATAACCTTGGGGTATTCTTTGTAAGAAAATAAGACTTTTGTTCCTATTTATTTTAACGAGTAATAAGGTACAATAAGGCTTTTAACTTATTTGTTATTTTTGAAAATATTGTTTTTTTTTTATTTTTATTTTTACATTTTTCCTTCTATATTTTTCAAAACTCATTGTATTTTTTGCTGGTAGATTGTAGTTTTTAAGATATATATATTTATTTTTTTTTTTTTTTTTTTTTTTTTTTTTAACTTTTTTGCCTAAAATGGACCAAGCATTCGCAATGTGATTCTTTATCCTGTTTATCATTTGTATTTTTGAGATATTAGATTGATGATAGTTGTCGTCCTAAACAATTTTAATCAACTATTATGTATAATATTAATTATATAATATATCATATTTATGTATAATTATTAATTTATTATTATATTTTAATATATAATATATATTATTTATATATTTAGTATTATTATATTATATGTATATTATTAATTAATATTATAGTAAATATGGTTGAAGGAGAGTGGAGAAGGATGAATAGGATTGAAATATTATTAATTATTTGACGAGGATTAAATAGACTCTATGATATGACAGTATTTAATATGTATAATTTAATTATTAAATATTTAGTTTAAATATATATATAAGTTTAGGTTAGGTTAGAACTTAGCAACGTTATAATTATGGGTTTTATAGGCTGCTAATATAGGACGAATCTGGTGATATAGATATAATATAAACCGTAAATTGTATTATTATATCTTATATATGGTAAAGGTACGCGGATAGCCCATTTTTCTTGAAAAATTTCGTAAGTCAAAAATAATATATGTATGCCATATTATCATAATATATTTAATATAATAGAATGATTAATATATATACATATATATTATATAAATAGTAATCACAAATCTAATTGATATATACTTTCAATATTGGTTTTGGAGCAGAATTTTTCCAGAATTATGTGAGCTTTTCTATCACTTTACCATAAAAATAAGGGGCTAACAGTTAAGAATAAGAAATGACTGTGATGTTGTAGAATAGCCTACTATGATTTCCAAATAGCTGGCGTAAAGTTGACTTAGTAAGGATGGTTATTCTATTATATCTATATATGTATATATATATTATACTTTATTATTTTATTAATTATATTATAATATATATTATATATATATTAATATTATATTAGATTATATAATTATTTATTTATTATATATAGTATTTTTGTTGAATTTTGTTTTACGTGAAAATTGGGTATAGTAGCGCAAGGGGCTTCATTTTTAAAATCAAAGAATATACTCTATACCAAAATTATATATAGAATAAAACAAATCTGGCGTTCTGGATAAATTACAAATTTGTATCTAAGTTTCATGATATTGCCTTATAAAAAAATTTGGGTTATAAACTCTCCTTAAAAATAAAAAAAGTTAAAGAACAAAATTAATTATTTTGGGAAAAATTTCGCTCTATGTTAATTTTTCCTAAGTTTTTAATTGTGGGGCATAGACTGTTTTGGGCTGTTCAGGTTCGATATTACTTAATATAAATATTTTCTTGTAAGGGTTATATATTTCATATTATAGGTGATGAGACCTAATCTGGATGGATAAAAATTAAGTTTTATGGGTTTTTACCCTTTGATGGCTGTAATTTCCTTTTCTGACGGACGAGATTTATTTTTTTTTACCTTATTTGTTTTTTACTATAGTTATGTTTTAATAAAATTGGTGCTGAAAGGTCACGTTTTTTGGTTTTGTGCAATTTTGTAAGTTTTACTGGGTGAGTAAGCAATTGCCTAATATAAAAAATATGATAGTTGAATATATTAAAAATTTTCTTAAATTCATTTTAAGATAGTCTAAATATAGAATCATTTTGAAAGTATTGTTTCATCTACACGAAAAGTGAGCAAGTTATGTTTTCGTAGCATTATATTTTTGTTTTTTTGAAATATAAACTTAAAATGTAGTGCTCAGGTAATAAAGAACAAATTAGTGAATGAATATTTATTTTCTTGTTTAGTTTTAATATGTTTTACTGACCAAGTCAGTATTAGGTTCACATTCGTCAATTAAGATTGTATAAGTGTGAGCATTACTTATATAGTCTATTTTTTCGGTAGTGACTGTATATTATTATTAGTTTGTACTAGGGTGTTGTGTGGGTTCCCCAGAGCAATTGAGGGTTTTTATATTTCATATAGTTGACATGGGTCTATGAATAGTCTGTGGTTACTTCTTGTTTTCTTTAAATTTCAAAATTTAAAATATTCGATATTGAAATATTCTGTCTTTTTTCCTCTAAAAAATGTTATGAGGCTCCTACCATAATAGTAGCATAGAAATATTTATTCCTGTTTTATAATAATTATATAATTATTATATTTATATATATTTAGTATTATATATTTATTATATATTAATTATATTATATTAATATATATTATATTTATATATAAATATATATATATATATTATAGTAATATATATATATAAGTAGTGTTTTATAGTATATATATATATATATATATAATTATTTTAATTATATATAATTTGTATATATTAATATATAAGTATATTATATATATATTAGTTGTATAATTAAGTATTATATATATTAATATAATAGTATATTTTGTATATTATATTAATGGGTTTATGAACATATCTTTATGAGAATATTCCTAATTTGGGTTTGAATTGCATTTGCTGTTAAATGTCTATAAAGTATAAAAATGGTATTTATTAAAAATTACCATTTAAATGTAGTTAGAAAGAATTCACAATGTTTAATAACAAGGAATGATTAAGTATTTGGGCTTACGGTACGATTTCCATAGAGCTAGTGAAGCCGGTTGGCTACTGACCCTACTAGATCAAGCGTGGTTTGTACTATATTAAGCTGTGTTTCAATTTGTTTGGGGATTTTAAATTTTTTCATTACTTTGATCTTAAAATTGAGAAATAGATTTTAAAATGTTTTATTTATTAATTAATACAATTGGGTATTTTAAAAAAATATGTTTAAAATATGTTATGCTTATTGTTGTTATTGATTGTTCAATAACGTTTTATGAGGTTTTAATTTTCTTGGTGTTTCCTATTTAAATTATTGGTTATTTTAGTAATTTCTAAGTTTTTCAATTTTAATTTCATTAGAAATTAAAATAAATTTTCTTTAATGTTTCTTTTATTTAATTTAAAGTACCTCGTGACACAAAAATTTTTTTAACTAAATTACATTAACATTAAAAAAATATCCAGAAAAAAAATAGAGTAGCTTATCGAGATATTTTTAATTTAAACTTTATTTCATTAGATTAAAAAACATGTTTACATTGATAGAGCATTCTTACGAGTTTTACCGATACATTTAAATACATTCGTTTGGCTCTGTTGTGTATGATCCAGTTTATTATGATATACTGGGATGTTTAAATAATTTTTCGTGGTAGATTTTATTATTTATATATCTAGTATTATTATAAATATATATGAGTATGTATATATATATATATATATAATATATATATATAGTATATTTATTTAATATATATTAATATTTTCTCGATTTAAATAATGTAACATTAATAAAATAAATTTAAGTAAGGTAATTAAATATTATATTAAGAATTATATTGAATGACTTTTGATTATCATATTTAGAAAAAAATATTATTCTTCGAAACGTGTTGAATATACTACATCATTTGAGTAAAGCATCCCTAGCGTGCTGTTATATCGAACTTTAAAATGGTTGATGTTGTTATTGGCTAGTGTAGATAAATATTGTTTAAATATATGGATATATTATTTTAGCATTGATATGTCATAGATGTGGTACACACAAGGTTCTGAAAGTTGAATTTTAATTGTTTACCTGGTAATGATTAATTATATCGGATATTTATTCATGTAAACCTTCGGAGAATGAACCATTAATAGAGAGACAGACAATAGTACGTAGCACATTTGTTAGGACTTAAAATCAATGAACGTTCTAATGAAGTATATTATTGGATAGAATTTCGTGGACCAAGACATTTGAAGATCGTTTAGAATGTCGTTAGTAGATATGATGCTATTTAGAAACTTGGATTATATCAGGGGTGGGGTTGGATCATTAGTTTTGGCGTTATGATCAGTCCCTGACGGAATTGTATGTAAAGTATCAGTTAAGGATAACTGCAATTTGGGGTGAAAGAAGATTCTGAGAGTTTGGAAGGGTCTTCCAGTCCGGTGAAGGCTCTTTTACAATTAAGTGTAGCTACAGTGTTATGGTAAGAAAAGGAAAGGCGATGATGTGGCCGTGCTTCGACCGCAAAATTTAGTTTCAAGATCGTTTAAGTTATCAAGTACTGAGAAGGGGGATTTAGGTGGTGTCTTTCAAGTAGTGTTTGTTTAGGAAGATAAAAGAGAGATTTGAACAATATTCAATCTGTACGCATTAGAATGAGGGGAAGCATGTAGCTAAAGAATGTGGTATGGAATCATGCAGATTTCCATAGTTGAATTGAAAAATCGGAATGTGAAAATAGTTATAGTGTCATTGATCTGAGGTATGAGTCATATTTTAATGCTACTAGAATATCATTCTTCTAAGTCTGATAATCCCTCTCAAATATTTATTATCTATGAAAAGTTTAAGTTATGATTTGAGTCAAAAAGAATCATATTGAGGTATTTGCCCACCTTATTGTCTTCACCGTAATAATATCGGAATAATAAGACTGTGAACTTATGTGTAAGTGTTATCGCTAAGTGTCAAGGTTTTGATACGATGGTTATTATGATGTAATGTCATGTGACATTTAATTATAATGCTTGGTGTTTAAAAAATCGAGGATAATGATACCATGTAGAAATAAAGATTTGAATCTGTTGAGAATAAGGCTGATGTAAGTAGTTTCAAACGATGACAAAATTTTGAAAACTTTATTTTATCGGATTGCTAAATGTATTTGCTAAGCAATAAACTAGTTCTTCGACTGTACACTCTTCAATTTTACTATGATATGACACTTACAAGGACACAAAGAATAAAGATATGGAAGTACAACATAGCTTGGTCTTATTTAAAAACACCAGATATAGTGCGAATATGCACGATAAGGACAGTGAAAGTATGTTCACATTGTGGTCAAGAAGAAATTTAAATTAGGACGAAAAAGCTGTATAAGTTTATAGACTTATGATTGCGGATTTTTCCAGAGAACTCATGAGTCAAGTGATTGATGCGCATAATAGGCGGAAATTTGATATCAGTTCGGTAGATCATTATTTGACTAAAGCACCAGATTGGATCTATCCAGAACTCTGTGATACACTGTAGCGGAGTATAAAATAGAGAGCATAAATATTTAATGGATCGAATGGAATATAGTCTTCAGGGATCCATTGCTTTTTCCATATTGAGCATTGAAGCTGTGCCTAATGCATGGGTGTGTGAAGTACATTCAAAGGTTTCTTCTATACTTTCAAAGATGAGCATTGATTATAAGGGCACTATTCCACAAGAATTCTTTGACATAGATACAATGTAACAATGAAAGACAAGATTTGAAGAGTTATAATAAAGTTTATGGTAAGAATTAATGTTTATGAAGATGTGAAGTTGTGAGATGTTAATTTCAAGAATTGTTTTGAGAAGTTTGAGTGTTTCATTAAGAATTTGATATACATTAGTCTAATACCAACACAAATTGCGTATTTATGCTTTACACTTTATAATGTGTTTATGCTGATTGAAAAATTATTCTAGTGAGATAAACTTCATATGAAGCATTCGCGGTTAATCGTATAGAGAATAATTTGAACATATTAGACAAAGATCTGCTGGTGGACGAAGGGTAAATTAGAACAATGGTTTACTTGACGGATTGGGTATTGTAAAGAGGTGAATGCTTTATATGGGTTGTGCCATAGGCATGGCTAGATGCATAAGGAAAGGGATGCTGAACGTATGCTGTTGCGTTTCAATTCACATGAAACAGAGATAGGTATAAGAAGGGTAATGTCGTCGTGTGTGGAATGTGATGAGGTAAAAAGAATTCATTCAGATCCTGATCATAACGATGAAAATAGCTTAGCGATTAATTTACGGTCTTAGCGAATGATGTTGTTAACAAAGATAATAGACAGTTCTTGTTTTGGAGGGCGCATGACATATGTAATTACTCACCACAAAGACGAGTCATGTATTTAGACTATACATCGCTTTAACCTTATGTTCAGAAACGGAAATCCTTGTGGCCGTGAAAAATAATAGGTAGATAAAGTAGACTTTTGAATATTTAGAGGGTTCATGATAAATATTTTGGTGAGCTATAGATCTTCCTAGACTTTATAACCCATCCGTAAACGAGCCAAATAATTAATATTATCTGTGTAAATGTGTTGAAGAATTTGTGCGAATGCATCATGATAGATAGTGCTATTGAGGTGTATACACCACTGAAATTAGTTAGCTTGATGGGAAACGAATAAGTGGTTTGGAAAGTTTGTCGTTTAATAGAGAGGAGTTTTATTTGAAGGATTATGAACCACTTCTTGAAATAAGACAGGAGGATAGGAACCAGAATACTAGTCAGAGAATCATGATTTGGGAAAAACTTAAAGATTATGTCCGTTTTTCGAGAACGGAGGTGTGAACTTGTATAATATAGAAAAACCCTGGATGCCGTCTGATGCAATACTCATGTCTCAATTTTTGGGGAAATTTGCACAATACGCTACAAGAGAATTTTCGTACTATGAAAACAAGTATGAATAATCATCAGTGTGAAATGAAGATAGCGTTTTACAATAGGTGTAATATGATTGTGACAGTTAAAATGCCCTGCGGAAGCATGTCATACTCTACAAATATTCTATCGATCAGTTATCGATGCAATATGAGTAAAATTATCCGAGTACTTAACAGTCAACAAAGGGCATGTAACTGCGATACGACTCTTGTATTTTTTGTCGCTGGAGAAAACGAAGTTATTGAAACAGGAAACTTTTTAGGTGAACTAAAGATGAAATAGAGATTTGGTTCTGAGCATACGCCGATTCTTTTGTTGGTACTGGGAGACTAAGTCTATCGTTAGAATAGACTGAGTGAATATAAATAATATGTAAAAGAAAGGGTCTCATAGAGATAAGGATTATCTTTGAAAAATTGTTAAGTTAACGGTTGATCGTTCTCTGAATAGTTAAGCTCGATGAAGTCCATTGTACATTTCAAACAGTGTTACAAGTTGAAGGCATGCATGAATACAGCATTGATAATGTTGTAAGATGATGTCGAGAGATGACTACTCATAAGCTGCCACCCGAATAAGACGGCAGAGTCCAGATTGCAGTTTGACCACGGAGAGTAAAGAGGAGGTTGTGTTACAGTGTCATATATTTTCAGCTGGAAATGTGAGTGTTAGTTATTCGTTGATGGTACTAAATGGCGCGAGCACATCGATAGATTCTTTATAAAATTCTGTGCACCGCATCATATGGTTATAAGGGTATTAATTTTTTTTTAATAGTTAAATATTTTTATGTTAGTAACCCTCCCAACAGTTTTTCAGTACAATTCTGAATTAAAATGAAAATAGTTATTTTTTATTAACTTAATAATCATTTTCATGTTCGTGTTGACACATCGTTTGAAAGTTTGT